>PVIH01004225.1:0-144452 GCA_004025045.1 Sigmodon hispidus
TTCATAGCAGCATTATTTGTAATAGCAAGAACCTGGAAACAACCTAGATGTCCCTCAACTGAAGAATGGATTAACAAACTGTGGTACATCTACACAATGAAATACTACTCAGCAGTAAGAAAAAATGATATCCTAAAATTTGCAGGCAAATGGATGGATTTGGAGAATATCCTCCTGAGCGAGGTATCACAATCTCAGAAAGATAAGCAGAGGATGTACTCACTCATTAGTGGTCTCTAAACAAACAAGAAAAAAAGCCAAGCATGCCCAAGCGGCAAACCACAACCACTGAACAGCTTGGGATTAGAGACACCCTGGACTGACCCTTCGGATCCCACTCCAACTATAGGAACACCTGACTCACTCTTGAGGGAGGGGGGGACAAAACTGGATTTGGCCAGAAGTGGAGACTGATCCAAGCATTATTGGGTCAGTGGGACCATGGGACTGTCTGTTCCCTGCCCAGGGAGGGGATGGGGAGTTGTGGAGAAGAAAAAATGACCTGATGTGGTGGGAGGGGAAAGGGACCTTGAATAAGGATATACAAGGATGGAAAAAAAAATTCAGAGGGAAAGCTGAACACAAAGTAAATATATGTGTAGCAATCTTATTTGCATTATCACCCTTGATAAGTCATGCTTATGATTTTTATATTCCTTATAGTTATTGTTAACTTCTCGGCATTTTAAATTCATTTTACTGTTTTTCTTGATAAATACAAAATAAAGAAATAAATGATAAAAAAATAAAATAAAATACAAATTTTAATATCCTGCCTCTATCACCTAAATTTGGTAGAGAAACCCAAGAAATCTTCAATTTTGAAAAGGTATCGTGATGATTCTAAAACTAATATCTTAAAAAGCACGTCTCTGAATGATTTTATATAATGCTTTTAGAAAGTAAAAGACTTTAAATATTTGTAAAGTGATAGACATCAGAAGAATCTGGTAGAGACCCAGTAAGAAAAGAAACAGTACCACTCTGTTTGTAAGAGGAGGCAAGAGAACGAACATCCTATTTGTGAAGCGAGTTCAGTGAGGTACGAAGGTAATTTGAGATCAGAAAAAAAATGTAAAGATAAACAACATGATTATAAAACGTTTAAAAACAAAAAGATTTCAAGCGTTGGGCTCTGAAGATACACTCCGTCCCATCTCAGCTGATAGAAAGCTACTGAGAACATGTGTTTTTTAATCCATAGAAGCCCCAGAGTTGAAGAAAAATATGTTTCAAGGTCCTGAGATAAAAGCAGGACAGTATCAGCTGTCATTACAATGACTCAGGACACGGGGCTTCATGGTGCACAGGATGGGAACACACAGCGCCAGGTCTGCTTACAAGAGAGGTAGAACCAGCAATGTTAAAATACAAAGTTAAAATCCCCAAATAACTGTTGGGTCTCTAAAAGCCACCCCCAAAACACCAGGCATCATGGTGAACATTCAGACATTCCACAAACACAGTGGGTTGTCATGGAACAATCAATCACCTGTGGCTAAAGGTGAGTCCAGGACCAAAAATCACAAAAGAAATTTTAAAAGAATGGGACTTAAATGTGCTTAGCCATCAAAAGCAGCAAACAGCAAAGTTAGCAAGTATTACCTTATTTACCTGGAAGAGGTGGCTTAAGAAATATAAATGATAAGGAAACTTGGAATTTTTAAAAAAGAAAATGGAAAAAAAAGAAGGAAATTTTGAAAAACACTAACTCTCAGGCTAACTTGTAGAATTTCCCATTCTTATTAAGTTATAATTAAAAATAAAAATTATAGGTTCAGTATGACATTTGAAATTAAGTCAAGGCAGTTACATCTCCATCATCTCATGTATGTAAATATGAAAAGAGTTAGGATATATAAAGGAACATATATATCACACCCTCCTCCTCAAGGCTCAAAGAACACTGTAGAAGAGAAGATTCAGGGGTCTGGGAGAGCAGGGGGAGACAGTGTTTTCTGGCGAGGAGATGACAGTTGTTACACACAGGGATGCTCCACAACTGTGACCACCACACAGCACAAGAACAAGCTAATCAACATTCAGCATGTATATAGAAGAATCTCAGAATTCCTACTCCTAGCTGAGAACCTGTTCATAGTTTTTGGCTGTAAAGAGAGAATCAATTTTCTTTAAGGGTGTGATATGATCCCTAGTTGGAGGACCAGGCTCTTGGAGATGGCCTCACACAGGCATATGTAGGGGCAGCACTTAGTAGACTCAATGGCTTCTTTTAAAATAAATAAGTAAGCAAATAAATAAATAAAGGCACAAAGTTGAAGGAAGGATGCAAAGGTAAGGGTGGATCTGGGAGGAGCTAGGAGAAGAGATGGAGGTAAATAGAATCAAATTACATCATATGTACACTTGAAATTTGCAAAAATAATAAAAGTATTCTATTTTAAAAGACTTCACTCTTGGCAATATTCAAATTGACATGATATTTTATTAACTGTAGTCATATATGCTGTAAAAACAAACTCGAGAATTTATTCATTCTAACTAAATTTAATTCATTCATAATTAAAACTTTGTGTCCATTGGACAAGATATCTTCATCCCCTACTCCACACCCACAGGCTTTGTCAATCAATATTTTGCTCTCTGCTTTTGCAAATCCTGGCTTGTTTCACTTAGCATGATTACCTTCCTCCAGATTCACTTCTAGTTTCAAAAATACGATAGAGAAAATATTTACAAACTGAATTCAACAATATGTGCATGAGTATGACTGCGTGTGTGAGTATGTGTGTGTATTGAGTGTGTGTGTGTGAGAGAGAGAGAGACAGAGACAGAGAAAGAAAGACAGAGACAGAGAGAGAACGCATATTCTCAAAAAGAATCCAGCTGAATTTTTGCCAAAAATGTCAGCATGATAAAATATTAGAGAAATCTATTAATTCAATTCTTCTCAATAACATGTTAAAGGAGAAAATTATATGCATATTTCAAAAGATGTCCAGAAATCTTTTGATAAAATTAATAATAAAAAAAGAGCAAAAGTCTTAGTGACCTGGGAGAGCTGTCTCCTGATATGACTAATACAGTGCATCTCATTAAAAGATCCCTGTGTATCACTGCAATGGAATAGTGAGAGAGCTAGCATTCCCTCCACTAACAAAGACCATGGAACCCTGTACCACCTCCCCTGCTCAGCAGTGTACAGAAGATTCCTGAAAGCAGGCAGGTAAGAGATGCACAGGATTAGAAAGAAAGAAACTCTATCAGTCACATCAGACAAGGAAATATAAGATGATATATACAATTATTACAACTGATAAAACTGTTTAGTGCTATTGCTGGATGTAAAGCATATGTTGAAGTCAGTATCATTCCTACCTATAAAAATTGAAAACACTACTAAAAACTTAAAACTCATTCTTAAAAGCAACATAAATTCCAAGATATTTTAAATTAAAAAATTCAAAAAGAGAAGAAAATAATTTTTTGCATTATACTTAAAAACAGGAGATGAATTCCAAATATCGAGGTAAGTATATCATGTTTCTGGATAAAAGACCTCAATGGTATGAAAAAAAGCAATAACTTCAAGATTCATATATGAATAAATGTTTCTAATAAAATCATAAGACAAGGACAATGTGACCTGCAGAAGAGAGAAGTCTACAGAAGGCATAAAATAAACACCTAAAGAAGAATGGGCTTAATAATGCCACAAATGACCACTGAGTGAATGAGGAAACTTCCTATCTCATGCCACACACAAATGCAAATTCTGTATGGATTCAAATTTTAACTATAGAAGGCAAAGTATTAAATAAAGACTTTCACAACAAAAATACAATACAATATTACAACTCTAGAGAAGGGAAGATTTTTCTCAAAGGATTAAAAGTCCAAAAGAAAAAAGAAAAAAAAAACAGAATGAAATGTCATTTTCTGCCAAAAAATCAAAAATGACTACACACACACAAAAAAATAAGTGATGGTAGAATTTTCAGGATTTAATGCCAACTTGAGCGATACAAACCATGAGCATACACATCACTAAGAAGAAAGGCACATGGCAGTGGAAAGTGCAAAGGCTGGACCCTGGAACTCATGGTTGAGGAAGTGGGAGTGGTTGAGAGATGCCTGGAAAGGCAGTATCCTGAGCAGTTCAATGTGCGAGATCACAGATTCATTCTTAACCATAACATTTGTGCATACCAGAAAAGTCTGATGATGCCAAGTGTCAGTGAAGATGCTATACTTTAAAGACAAAAGCAAAAACCAGCAACAAAAACAAACAACAAACCAGCCCTTTCCCAGGGCCTGAGAACATTTATGAAAATATGATTATATAAGTAGGCCTTAACAGAAACCTCAAAACATTCCTCAAAAGGAAAGTCTGTTAAAGTCTGTTCTCTGACCACAGCAGAGGAAAACCAGGGATTGGTGTCTCAAATGTATACCAATAAAACAGCCACATGGAAGCGTGTCCTAAATATGAGCAATAAAATGTATAAACTTTTATGGAAAAAATAAAAGCGTACACAGTGCAGAAAGCTAGCTTAATTTTTTGTTAGAAACAATAATGGCTTGAGAAAGAAATCAAACTGAATTTTCAGCATGTTAAAGCTATCACAACAAAAGTAACAAACTTTTCAAAAATCACTTTAAAATATAGCTTGGAAAATAGTTCAGTTGCTAAAGTGTTTGCCTTGCAAAGCAGGAGGACCTGGGGTCTTCTTATCCTCGAAATCCACATTTTTAATTTTTAAAAATGTATTTATTTAGTTTACATCCCTACCACAGTTTTCCTCCCTCTTTTCCTCCCAATACTTCCCCCACCACATTCTGCCCACCCTAATCCATTCCTCTTCCATCTTTAGGCAGAAAAAAGCAGGTCTCCCATGGATATTAGCAACAAAATATGGCTCATCAAGTCGCAGTAAGAGTAAGCACCTCCCCTTGTATTAAGGCTGAGTCAATAATCGACATTTTACAAAGGTGTCTGTGCTGGCCTGTGTTTGCAATCCCAGAACCTGTGGGTCCTTAGGGCTTCTTCAGGAGTTCCAGCCCCTGGGAGACCCTGCCTCAAACAAGGTGGAAAGTGCCTGGGGAATCAATGATGCCCAATTAACCTCTGAATTCCATACTCATGCATTCACACAGATGTATATTCACACATGTATGAGCATGCACAACACACACACACAAGATAAAAATCTAAGAATGCTACTATTTTAAATCCTGTGTTTTCTGTTCTCCCTTTATTTGTACAAATCTGAAAACACAGTATAAGAACAAACTATTCACACAAGTATGTAGATGTATGCACACAAGCTCACATTACAGATACAATTACACATATGTACATATGTAACCTATTTGTACACATTTAAATGCACGTCTGAGTGTATGTATGTGTGTGTATGTGTATATATGTATATATATGTGCATACCATATGACTTCTGCTTTGTATGAAAAGCAGAGAAACATTAAAATAATACAACATGACAAATGTCTGCAATGCTATTTCTTGGTAGTCACAGCACAGTGTCCTACAATTTGTTTAATGCTGTTCATTCCCTTAATTTAAAAAAACAAATGTATATTTGAATTTATAATTAGAAAAGTAAGAATAAATTTACTAACTAGAAAAAAAGCTCTTGGCTCTGTTTTGAAAAACGCAGCATATATCCCTAGATTTTAGCTGTTCCTTTTTTGATTTTGTGATTCATTTATGTTACCTTGGCTGCAGTAGCTGTAAAATGTCAATTTTCTAACATTTCTTCATCTCAAAGTTCATCCATTGTCTTTTAAAACTTACCTTTAGTTAACTTTGTTGTTAGACAACTTTCTGTGGGTACACAGTGCATACATCCTGACCACACTCCCATTCCATGCTCAGCCCTCCCACCCTCCACCTCCCTCATCCCCACCCCTATTCTCACAACAAACTTCTTGGGCATTTATGCTTTGTTCTGTGACCTGCTGGGTTTAAGCAGGGCCATCTATGTAATGGTGGGTTAGAAGCTATCTGATGAATGCTAATGGGCTCAGGAGCAGGTACACAACTGAAGACAGTGATTAGCCCCTCCCAGAATCTATCCATAGTCAGTAGGACAAAGGAGAAGGGTAGGGTCTGGGAGTCCCTCCCCACCCATCCTGTGACTGCTCAATGGGCCAACCTGGTGTGGTCCCTGTGCACACAACCACAGCCTCTGTGAGTAAATGACTACATCATTGTACTGAGTCTTCAGGACAGCATTTCACAGCCCTGTATATAGTTTTGAGACACACACACACATATACACACCACATACCCGGGTCAACCAAGCTATTTGATTCTCATTCCTATGGTACATATTCTGATGTTTTTCAGCAACACCAATACATGAGAATTAAATTTCCTTCCTGGCCATGATCTTTTCTCTGTTGAAATTTATCTCTTTTTGCACATTTTTTCAATTTCATGCCATTTTCCCTAATCCAATCTGTTCCCTTTCAATTCCCTATACTGTTGTCCAGGTCTCCTCTTCTTGGAAATATCCTGTCTTTCAAACCATTTACTTTGGGGGTGAGGGGGTGAAGGCTTTTGACTCCTCTGTGCTTAGTGAACAAGAGTCTCTCCCAACCCTTCCAGTCCTACATCCCACTAGAAGACCCAATCATCGCAGTACTATGTGCTGCTACAGTCATCTCCAGGCATTTGCTTTTTCCATTGCTCAGTGACTAGAGATCAAAGCTGGGTCATATTCATTCTCAGTACTGGCCCAGAGAATGTTCTTGGCAACATTCAATATGTCAATTTCTTAAAGTTTGCAAATCTAATTATCTTCACTTAGTTCATATGAGAGGACCATGCATGGATTTTAGCCATTCTTCTTACCTTATCCAGAAAGTTTTGGCAGTGCCTTGTTCATTTTCCTATTGTTTTGTGGGCTGGTTAGTTTTAACTATCAACCTGGAATCATCTGAGAAGAAAGTCTTCAGGAGGGATTATCTAGATCAGATTGGCCTATGGGCCTATCTCCAGGGGGGATGTCTTGCAAGTTTATTGATATAGAAAGATCCAGCCCACTGTGGGCAGCACCATTCCCTAGGAGAGCAAGCAAATATGCCTACATGCATTCCCCTCTGCTTCTGAATGTGGACAGGACGTGACTAAATGCTTGAGTTCTTGTCTTGACTTCCTCTCGGTGAAAATGAGCTGTAATCTGGAATTGCAAACCCTTCTCTCCTCTTTGTTGCTTATTTATCAGGGTGTTTTTATCATAACAACAAAATCAAAGCAGAACACATTACATTTTTTTTGTCTTATCACTGATCTGAAGTGGTTAATTACATATATATGATGCTTCACTGTCTAGTGGTCTTAAACCTACTTTGTCTTCCTTGTATTTATGTTTTATTTTACAGCTAGCTACCACTTCTCAAGAACCTCAGGGTCTGCTCAGTGGCACAAAAAGTCACATATGCATTTACTAAAGAGAGTTTCAAAATAGAGTTCAGTACCACAATGGGTCTCTTGGACATGCTCATACATTATTGAAGTGCAAAAGCTTCTGTTGGCAATTCCAGGCTAGCTCACCAACTGCTGTTCTTTTACATGCTCACTGTTGGTACCAGGCAATGGAAGGTCTCCCCCCACACACACCCTGGGGGCTTTGAGCCATGCCAAACTCCAGTTATCCAAGGCTCAACCCCCACATGCCAACACCCTTACTGTGGCTAGAATTGGCCACAGAACCACAGGTTGAGCAAAGAGAATAATCAGGGATGGAAAGCAGAAAAGCAATAACCCAAGTCTTGCTGGCAAGAGAAAAGTTTCTTAGCATCCAAAATGTGAACAATCCTTTCACATTTTGGATTGATTCTTATACCAAAAAAAAAAAGCTGGTCTTGGCTTGACCTGCATCTATTCATTACCTCCACCTGGCCAGGCTGCACCCATCTTTACTGTTCATGGCAACAGATAATATGGATAGACATGTCTGAGCGGTTGCTTGTCAACACCCCCTGTCGGTTTCTCAAGACCTAACCAAAACAACAACACCTCCCACAAAGCGCTGCTGTTAGCTGCTTCTGATTATACTCAGCCCTCAGTCATTATAATGGAATCTGAGCTCACCCTGGAATGCATAAGACGTGCAGAGAGAGCCATGATGCATGGTTCCACCAACTACATGCCCTAGCCCCAGTAGAAAGACAGAGGAGTTACAAACCTGCATGTGGGAGGCACCAGAACCTTACAAATAACTTTGCTTCTCTCTGCACTGATCAACTCAAGAGAATCAGCCAAACAATATGTCTACAACACAGAAAGCATCAGGGGCCTTCAACAAAACTGTGGTCTCCAAATGAGGTGCCTAGACCCAAGACATTATTAGCCTTCACTGGAAAATTGTTAAAGATTCTAAGGTTCTATCAGTTCTTACAACATCTGCAACTCTGAGCATTATGTATGTCCTAGTAATCCGAATTTTAACAGGTCCTCAAAATAACTGATATCAACTGAAGTTTGAGGACCACTATACCAAAAGTATAGACCCAAGAGTCTCCCTAGTAACCCTAGTTTGAGAGACATTTGTTCTACAGGGGAAAAATCAACCCCAATACTTAGGAAACTGAGCTAGGAAGTTCAAGGCCAGCCTAGGCAACACAGCAAATTTGACAGTAAGCTGGAATACCTTGTAAGATTTCTATTTCTAAGGAGAGAAGGGGGCTGATCATGTGTGCTTGATCATGGGTGCTTGTGACTTGGTGAGTGGGTGCATTGCCAGTGGGTGCTTGTGACACAGCTAGGGTTGGGACTTCAGGAGACTTTTTCCTTTCTGTGTATCAGGAAACCATAAGACACCCTGTCCCAAACAAGCTATGTATGTGTGTGTGTGTGTGTGTGTGTGTGCTGAAAACTAACACCTGTGATTGTCCTCCGACCTCCACACATGTCCTGTAGAAAGCATTTGTACACACACACACACACACACACACACAGCATGGCAACTTAAACTTGGTCTACCTTCTTGGAGCCAAAATGTTGGCAAAAGAGTTGATTTGTGGTTTACAAATCACAACAAAAGAATCATACATACAAACAAGCAATGGCAAGGTGCCAGCACACACACCCCAGTCAGCTAACATCTGTCCAGTCTCTTTGTCTGTCAGCCTCTTTCTTCACACACTCTCTGGCAAGGAATTTTGTTGTCTTCCTACTGAGTAAGTAAACATGGGGACAGAGACAAATTTACATAGTAGCTCAAGACCTGAATGGTGGTTGGTGCCCTCCCCACACATCAGAGTGATGGAAAGAAGCAACATGGTCTCTCTATTCTTGGAGAAGAGTCTGGTAGTAACTCTGCTCCTCAGGGAGCATAGAAAGCAAGCTTTCAGGCAGGAGGGCAAAGCCTGGGCTGAAGCAGCACCTGAAGAAATGGGGCTGCTGGTTCCACAAGACCCTGACAGAGTGTTCTCAGCCAGTCTAACCCCCATCCTGGCAGGCAGACTGGCCCAAAATATCAAGCCAACTTACTTAAGGGCAGTTTCTCTGCCCTACCATCAGGGCCTGGACCATTTCAGCTCAGACACAGGCCTCCTCCAAGATACCTCTCCAACATTTGGGCATCTAAGCTGGAATGGTTCTGGTTAACGTCATGAAGCAACCATGCTGACCAGATTTTTGCCAGATGCTCAGATGATGTTCCAGAAGAGTCTTCTGGGGAACACCCCACTAGAGGGCTAATTTAGTCAAAACTGTGACCTTTCACAGAATTGTTTGCATAGAACTTAAAACAACACAAGAAAATACATTTCCCAATGAAAATAAAATCTAATTGAATTCCCCTTGCTTAGTTTTCATTAGCCAGCCGAGGCTCTTGGGACTCAAAGCTATGCTGACACCTGGGATCAGTAAAAGAGGAAGAGACCCAAGCTCCAGATGGAGAACACAGCAAGGTCTTAGGCATCAAGAGGCAGGAGCTTTGGCTTCACTGTGTCCGAGACCCCATTTCTGGTTCTGCTGTTCATTTACCTCTGCTTGTCCAGTCAATGGGCCCTTCCCTATCCAAGTGATGCGATTTATTATGCAAATTCCTCTCAAAATGGCCTCACCAGTTTAAACTAAGTCTTCATCCAGTGATATCAAGAATGCATGGTGAAAATAGGGGCCACACAATGAAGGTGAGGTGTCTGCTCAACCCTATTCCTCTTGGTTGATGGCTTACCTTCCTTGACCTATTTAGGCATTCCAGAGAGCCTTTCTCTTAATGGTGGTGTCCTTGAGGATGAAATCCTATGTTCCCCCTGGTCATTCCAAAGAAAGTAATGTTAACAGTAGAGGTACATATTATGGCAAGTCAGTCATGTGCTGCCCCCTACACACACTGTTCCATGAACTCTATGACAGAAAGGCTGAAACCACAGACAGTTCCACTGCAATCTTCAAGTCCCAAGACCCCAAAATAAAACAATGTTGACGTCTGTAACAATTTCCTACACCAAGAATTCACGAGTGCACAGACACCACACAATTAAAAATAATGTGGGGCAGGATGTGCAAATATGTGCAAGTGGTTCCTATTTACTAGAACCTCTTGTTTAGGAAGGAGCAGAAGCTCTTCCACAATGAGCACTTGGCTCCTGGCCAGAAGCATACCTACAGAAAACCCTCCCTCCTATCTCCTGAGAACATGAGCATCTAGACCTCAGCAACCCAGGCACAGCCTCCCTGCCCACTTGTAACGAACTATAGAAAAGGACACCATGGCCTACTTTTAGGGAAACTTAGTGCCAATTTCAAAATGAAGAGGGGAGAGACAAGCTGGGGGAGAGCTTTGACTCTGGAAATTATGACTTGATGACACCCTCCTTCTCCTCCCTTCTAATCTATGAAGCTGTAGACATGACCTTAATTATAGATGGGCAGGTGGGGCCAGGCCAAGAACAGGGCTTCAGCTAGAATTTGTGGCAATGGAATTACTGGGTTCAGAGCATTCAGCTTCTTCTTGGGCTTCAAGGCTCTGGGTAACTCCTTTGAGGTCTAGCTAGGGAAAAAAAATTCTCCTATAAGGTTTTTTAAATACTAAATGAGAAACAGGAGTCCATGCCCCTCACAGACCTCCCCCTGACCAAAACTAAATCAATAATGAAGGATTAGGGGCTGGGGAGAAAGTGAGTTTCTCCATCTGGTTGGAAGGTTCTCCATGGAACAGCTACCTCACTCTTATCAGAGACCGCAGGAGTATAGATCCTTTGAATCCTTGTCTTAGCACAAAGTATCATAAAGGAGGGAGCTATGACATCATTGCTGAACACTCCCTAATGCCAGGCACGACATTCGCCTTCTTATGCATCTTTTCCATGAATTCAAGAAATGATTGTGAGAGACCATTATTACTCTCCATGATAAAAATAAAGAGACTGAGAGTGGGTAGAGCTAAATGAGTTCTCCAAGGCCAAACTTCTGCTAAGGGGGCATACATGTGTCCCTGTGCTTCCTATTATAATCTCATTCCTTCACATGTAATCTTTGGAAATCGGGGCCCCTGCTTAACATCCACAATGGTTCCTTTTGCCCACAGGAAGAAGTTCTGCCCAAGTGAGGTTGCTCATCTAGAAGGGCTGGAACAAAGCGGAGGTGATCACTGAAGCCCAGTAACACGCAACAAGACAGCCCTCTAGGTATCTCAAAATATGATCTGTGACTACACACGTTCATGTTGGAGTCCAGGGTAACTGGTCTAGTGTCTGACACTAGGCTGTTATCAATTAAACAATCAAGTGGGAAGGGAGGGAAGGAGAGAGGGAGAGAATATAGAGTACACAGGAAATCCTTCCGATCCATAAGTTTTATTTTCCAACTACACAGAACCAATTATATCTTCTAAATTAATTAAATAACAATTGTGAGATTGAGGGAGCACCATTTAAAATAATATAGTTCATTTAAGTTTTGCTTTTGGAGAAAGAAATCCCAATACCCTTCATTGATAGACTTAGAAGCATAAAAATTAACTCCCCATACATTGAATATTTTTTTTTTATTTTCTTTCAGAAACTGTCTCCTACCTTCCTTTGATGACAGAGACCCAAGCAAGCTAGGGTCATGTAGGAAGAGGAAACCTCAATTGAGAAAATGCCTCCATCAAATTGCCTGTAAGTGAGCCTGGGGGTATGTTCTGGATTAATAGTTGACGTGGAGGGCTAAGTCCACTGTTGGCAGTAACATCCCTGGCCAGTCGGTCTTAGGAAGTATAAGAGGAACAGCTGAATATAAACCTGGAAGAAAACCAGTAAGCAGCTTTTCTCCTTGGCCTCTGCTTCGGTCTCTGCCTCCAGGTTCCTGCCCTGATTTCACATCATGCTGGACTGTAAGCTCCAAGACAAAATAAACTCTCTCTTTCCCAAGTTGCTTTGGCCCTGGTATTTATCACAGCGACAGAAAACAGTCTAGCACTAAGGTCCTGGAACTCATTCTAAACCATGCTAGCCTCAAACTCAGAAATCTGACTGCCTCTGCCCACCAAGTGCTGGGATTAAAGGTCTGCACCACCAACACTTTCTATAGGCAGTGTCCCATGGAACAGTGAGTGAGAGAGAGAGAGAGAGAGAGAGAGAGAGAGAGAGAGAGAGAGAGAGAGAGAGAGAACTATACCTCTTGTATAGGTCAAATCAGTAAGCCAGACAGTATCAAGTACATAAACATACGGGACAATGTCAGGTAGGGCTTTGCATTTGGAAAGCAATTCTAGGGGCCTCAGGCAAGGCAAATTCTCTGTCTCTAAGCTAAACCCCAGACCAAGGACTGGCCCTTTCCAAGAAAGCAGAACTGAGTAAAAACCTAAGGGAAATGATTAGATTAAATTAGATTCTGTCTCCCATGCCTGCCTATCAAATTCTTTGTTTCTTTGTCACCTAGGGTGTTGTTTCTCACAGCTCTGTGACATTCATGGTTCCTCTGCCATCTGTAAGTAAGGAATAAAAGGTTGGGATGGAATCAAGACTCCAGCACTGAGCCCTCCTCTAGAGATCTCTTTTGATTGACAGCAACCCATAGGCAATGGGCTGTCTGAAGATACAAAGACCTGACAGGATCAGACACAGAAACATGCTCCATCTGTGTTCTCTCTGATCATTATTATCACTTTTCAGCTTCCTACTACACTGATCCAGAGACTGACCTGATATAGAATGTCTGGGGGATGCACATGTGCAGAGTCCCTGGGGCCATCTTTTCATCTTCTATGTGTTCTCAAGGGACTCTTGCTTTGAAGCAATGACAAGCTCATACTTTATGGATCAGGGAAGGCAATTTTCAGCTCTGTTAGGATGTGCGGTGACACCTGCTGCCTTTTTAACCCACTCACCTTTCCTCCAATGGTTCTTTCGAGGTTCACTAACAGTATTTAAGGACCTTAACCCAAAGTCCCAAGAGTGAGGCTTCTTCTTCAGGCTCCTTCTGTTCCAAACATAACAGCCCTACCCTATTTTTAAGCATCTTCTTCCTGTTCTCATTCCTTCTGCCTACAATCAAAGCAGCCTCACACTCCACAGATCCTAAAGATGTCTTTTCTTAGAAGCCTGTTTTCCTTCTCACAGCTCTTGGTGGGATCACTCTCTCTCTCTCTCTCTCTCTCTCTCTCTCTCTCTCACACACACACACACACACACACACTTCCATGGTGTCTTTACTTAATTCATCAACTCTTCAGATTCATTCTTCTCAAGTTTAACTTCTGTCTCTTTCTGGATGCCTCTCTTCCACTGGAGCTCATCACAGAATTCCATAGATGGCCACCTCTCCACGGTCTTTGGCACAGAAAACATTTGCACAGTTAGAATCACACTTCAGATAAACTTGTAGTCGCTGTCACCATGCTATCTGAAACCCATCCTAAACCCCCAGCTTACTCGCTTTTTCTACCCGTCCTTTGAGATTCACCTTCTTTGTTTTCTTTATCCAGTTTTTAACTTGTCACTCTGACACCTCTCCCAAAGTTTCCGTCACATTCACTCAATCAACCTATGCCTTAGTGCTAGGAAGAATCTAACAGAGCAAATTAGTGATCTGGGTCACCTCTCCATCCCCTGAAAGGTGACATTTTTTTTTCTGATGGGAAAGCCATAGAATTGGCAGGCACTCTGCTTTTAAATCAAAGAGACTTTCCGAAGCTGTCTGGACAGCCCCATCACTGAAGTTACTTTTCTTGCCGGGACAGTTTCTGATGCATCTCCCATTTAGCGCACTTGGCCCTTCAGTATGCAGTATGCGCACGGTACAAGTACATCAAGGTCACCACTCTGTGCTAAAACATGGACAGATCCAGGTCACTCCAGTGACCTGAAACAAAATGAGTTAGCAGGAAAAGCACAGGGAAATGAGGCACACAAAACTTTGTCTCCATTTTCTTCTATTTCCTGGTGTTTTCAGCCTAATGTGAGTTCACTTTGCTTCCAAAGGAGATGGCTCCAGAGTGCATTCAGCCAGTGTAATCATCTGTAAAACAGGAATGATAATGCTTATCCCACCCACTCTGGAGGAATACTGTCTTGCTCAAATACAGTACTGAGCTTGGTGGGAGAACTGAAAGGCCCTGGTAAATGTGGCAATGAACTTTGTATAAACATTTCCCAAGTGCTTGCACTGGCTCTACATTCGGAAAATTCAGGTTAAGAAAACTGAATTCCTTTATGGCAAATAAGGTTAAGGAAGTAAGACTCTCAAGTCTAAGGTGATGTCTCAATGGGTTAGGAGTGTGTGATGGCTCAGTGGGTAATAGAGTGCTTGTTGAACTAGTACAGAACATGATCCCTGGCACCTGTAACAAGAAGCATTGCTGTGCACACACCTGTAACCTTGTGCTGCTGGTGTCGACAGGCAGATCCCCAGTGCTCAATAGCCAGCCTGGATGAAATGGCAAGCTCCAGAGACAGTGAGGGACCCTGTCTCGGAAGAGGAATCAAGGCAGACAGTGATACAGTAGGACACTTAACATTCTCTCTACATGCACAGGGTTATGCATGTGCACATACATGTTTACAAGTCCCATGTACATAAATACAATACATAAAGAAATTAAGTCTTTGGTAGCTTGAATGAGGATGAGTCCCATGGGCTCATATATCTGAATGTTTGGTTCCCAGTTGGTTGACTATTTAGAAAGGATTAGGGGGTGTGGTCTTGTCTAGGGGAAATGTCATTTGAGGTTCAAAACCTTACACTAGGCCCAGACATCTCGCTTTCTCTCTTTGCCACATGCTTGTGATCAGATTTAAGCACTCAGTTATTTCTCCATTGCTGTGTCTACCTGCCTGCTGCCATGTTCTCCACTGTGATGCTCATGGACTCACCCTCCAAAACTGTAGGCAAGCCTTCAATTAAATACTTTCTTTTATAAGTTGCCTTGGTCATGGTGTCTCTTCACAGCAATAGAAAAGTACCTAAGACAAAGTTCTTACATGCATTTTATATTCTTCAAAATGAAATAACTCAAAGTAACACATGAAGTAAACAATAAATCCTGCTTTATGTATTTTTGGTATCTACCAGGTACTGAACAATTAATATGCTATTATGTTTAGTGTCAAAATGGCTTCAGGAGTGATAACCTTTAACCCAAAGTACCACAGTGAAAGCCCTGAGCTAAGACAGCTGCAAACACAATTTATTTAATACGTCCAGCAGTCCAGTGAGCAGCCCACCACTACAATCCTTTGCAGAAGAAACCATGCTGAGATTAAAGAAGCTGAACAATCTCTTGGAAGAGAAAGAAGGAGCAAGGATACAGTTGGGTTTTTTTTTTTTTTTTTCTCTTTAGGGACCTGCCCCTCAGCTCCCAAATAAGTAGACAGAGACTTATTCTGACTTATGAATGCCCAGTCTTAGCTTGGCTTGTTTCTAGCCAGCTTTTCTAATTTAAATTATCCTGTTTCTCTTTAACTATGTTTTGACTCTGGGCTTTTTTTTTTTTTTTTTTTTTTACCTTTTTTAATTCTATATATCTTTCTTTTTTTCTTACTTTATGACTGATGGTGTGGCTGGGTGGTTGGTCCCTGGCATCCTCTTCTCCTTTTCTTGTTCCTTACCCCTTCTTCTCCTGAGCCTAAATTTCTCCACTTGTTCTCTCTGCCTGCCAGCCCCACCTATTCTTTTTCTGCCTCACTATTGGCCCTTCAGGTCTTTATTAGACTAATCAGGTGTTTTAGACAAAGTAACACAGCTTCACAGAAATAAACAAATGCAACGTAAAAGAATGCAAGACACCTTTGCATTATTAAACAAATGTTCCACAGCATAAACAAACTGAAGACATCTTAAATTAATATTTCACAACACAAGAGATGCATGACTCAGAACGAAAGGAAGAAGCATGAGCCACCTGAAAACCATAGCTCCAGGACTCCCCACTCCGGCTTATATACAACTCCTGCATTACACAAGCTCGCTTCAATTCAAATTGCAAAATTCAAACCCAGGTTTATGACCACAGAAAGCCAAGTGACTATTAAGACCCTTTAAATGTCAAAGTTATATAAATGCTGCCTTATCCTCACCTGCCCTCACTTCCCAAGATGAGCAATAGCTGGAGTTTATCTTGCCTAGGACAGACTTCAGGGACTGAGGCTGGGCCAGGGAGGCATATTAAAGGAAAATAGCCTGGGGATGTCAGAGGGGAGATACTTCATTTGTAAAAAAAAAAAAAAAAGCTATGCTATTAATAACAGTTTGAAAACTACTTGTGAAGTGTTTATTTCAGATTATAAATTTAAAAATAAATAAGTCTCCATCATTAACAGAATTCAAATGCAGCAGAGAATCAAAGGACCAGTGAGTCAGGCAGACATCAGAATCATCAGACTCAGCTCACTCAAGGTGCCCTCAGCTTTGGCTTTCTATGTATAGCCTCTGTCTGCTCATCTCTATACATCTTTCAGTATTTATTAGCAGTTACCTTTAAATCAACCTGCTTTGTGAAATGTTATTTTTTGTTTTGCCTCAGTAATATTTTTAAAAATATTCAAATATGCTTTTCATCTAATATACTTTTTAAATGAATACAAATTGACTTTTCTTTTCTTTTTTTATTATGAATAAAGCCATATTTTTTACCCATGTATATTCTTGTTCAAGCTCCCTTCCCCCTCCTACCCTTTCCAGTCACTCTCTCTTCTCCACTTCTCTTTATCTCCTCCCCAGCAAGGGCAGAAGGTCCCAACATCCCAATATGCCTTAGTTCAGCATCCACTCCTGGCAGATCCACTTTCCTCACCCCAACATCAAGACTGGGTCAGGTGTTCCTCTGGAGGGAGTGGGATCCAAGGTGCCACTCCAAGGTGTTTCAGATCCCAAGCTGTTCAGTGTTTGTGGTTTGCAGCTTGGACATGCTTTGCTTTTTGCTTTTTTGCTTAGAGTCCACTAATGAGTGAGTACATCCCTTGCTTATCTTTCTGGGTTTGTGATATCTTGCTCAGGAGGATATTCTCCAAATCCATCCATTTGCCTGCAAATTTTAGGATATCATTTTTTTCTTACTGCTGAGTAGTACTCTATTGTGTAGATGTACCATAGTTTGTTAATCCATTCTTCAGTTGAGGGACATCTAGGTTGTTTACAGGTTCTTGCTATTACAAATAATGCTGCTATGAACATAGTTGAGCCTTTGGAGTGCAAACATGAATCTTTAGGGTATATGCCCAGTAGTGGTATTTCTGGGTCCTTGGGGAGACTGATTCCCAGTTTCTGAGAAACCACCATACTGCATTCCAGAGTGGTTGAACAAGCTTACATTCCCACCAACAATGGAGGAGTGTTCCCCATGTTCCGTAACCTCTCCAGCATACTTTTCTATATATGTGAATATACATTCCTCTGGGTGTTAAAGGTCAATCTCCTCAGTTGTTTTCTAGGTTGCTCTCCACATTGTTTTTTGAGACAGATTCTCTCACTGAAGCTAGCCTTCCAAGAGTACCAATTCAGTTAGGCAGAATGGCTCTTCAATCCCTGTGCCTGCCCATCTCTGTCTGACTCCCCTGTTTAGGGATTATAAGCACTCTCCCTGCTTTCTCAAGTGGGCACTGGGGATTGAACTCAGGTCCTTACACTTGTATGGAAAGACTTTCCTGAATGCACAATCTCCCAGACCCCAGATTAAACTCTGAAAATAAACTTTCTGTGTGATGCCTATAATTGTACATGATGAACACTTATCCTGGTGCCACCTCCCAGATACAAAATTAATTGCCAAATGAGCATCCAAGGATATCTTTTCAAAATGCCTTACTTATCCCTATTCTCAAATAAGTGGGATCTAGCAGACACAAAGTAGAATCAATATAGCAATCTGATGACCTAACAAAATTCCTAATCTGGGCTCTTACACAGTAAAGAGGAAGGTTTATTCTGAAAATTCAAATCCAAGATTCGATAGACACAGTATACCATATCAGACATGCATGTTAAACTGAATGTGCATGCTGTAAGTTGAGGCACAGGGAGGGGTGGAGAAAGAGAGAGGCAGAGACAGAAAAACAGAAACAGAAAGGCAGGGGAGACACAGAAAGAGACTGAGAAACAGAGAATGATCAAGGTTCCATTCCCTTGGAAGATTCAACTCCAATGACCCGAGGATATTCAGCTGTTAAAGATCCACAGACTCCCAGGAGTACTACCCTGGGGACCAAGATTTAACATGTGAACCATTTATGCATGTCAGGGGTTTTATCTAAAGCCTAGTAGTCAACCAAATTTTTCTGGGTTTGTTTATGTTTTCTCCTTGTGTGCCTAGCCTGAAGAAGACAAGCTCATTTTAGGATGGAAAAGAAAATAGGTGTGCATGGAGCTTGGAAGAACTGGCCTCCCTGTGCCACTAACCACAGGAGCCTCTGCCTGTCCTTCATTCAGAGATGTCCTCCAGAATGAGGCTTAAGGGCAACCATTGACAAATCCTTGGTGACTCTTCCTCTTTGCCCTGTCAGTCTGCATCAACCTATTATACAGCAGCAGCTGCAGGCCTTGCCTTCCCCAGTGGTCTGGTGTAAACCAGAAATTCCATGTAACAAGCATTTCTCAACCTACACACCTAGCTAACCTAATATTTAAAAATGTGATTATTCCTTCTCTCCTGGGATCTATTTTCTATTTCTTAAAGAGAACAAGAAAACCTTTCTGTGGTAATCCTGCCCAAGACGTATAACCAGGGCTAGACATCATGTTCAATGTGAGAAAAGAAGACACAGAATAGACAGAGTATAGAGATGCTTTAAATTTATCTCTAGTTATATATTCAATAAAATCAGCCTGGGACATCAGAGAGCAGAGTCACCCACAGTCAAGCCATGAGAGACAGAGAGTAATGTGATTAAAGGTATGAGTCATCACTCTCTGACCCTCATGGCTTGACTGTAGGAGATTCTGTTCTCTAATATTCCAGGCTTTTTTTTTATTAAACATATAACACATGACCACACTTATTGGTAGAATACAGACAGATTCTGATGGTGCTTGGCTCAGTGAAGGGAACACTGAGGACTGTCGGCAGGTGTTCATTCATTGACAGGAGAATGAAATGAGAAAAGGTCATCAGGTGAGAAAAAACTAGCACTGTTAGGACACAAGAGAAAATGATCATGAGCGGAGCACTGATCAAAGATGAGAGAGGGTCAGGATTGAAGCATAGACGCTCTGGATGGTAAAGAATACAGAAGGGATGTTAGCATTGATACAATTTGGTTAAAGAATTTAGGAATCTCTTGAAGAGGATGCTATCATGTGATGATTACCATCAGATCCTTGGAAGTGTATGGAAGAGGGGATGAGCTTATTCAACAATAACCCCTGAGTAAAGTTTAAAGTTACAGCAAAGCAGATTTCAAGTTTACTTCATAATAATCAGAATTGGCACATGATAAAATGGACTGCCTCCAGTAAGAATAAGCACCCTGCTGCTGGGGTTATGGGTATATCAGTTAGCCAGAGCTGTGTCACAAACCACCTCTATATTAAGACCCAACCCTTAAAACAACAAGTTATTGTATCTTCTGATTCGATGGGTTATGTCAGTGACTCTACTCAGCTAGGCTTGGTCAGGTTGATACTGACTGGGCACATGCAGTGTATTTGACCCAAGACTGTAGATTCACTAAAGGCTGAGTGTTTTATGTTGTTGTGACCAAATACATTTGGGGTAACAACTGAAATAAAATGGAGTTGTTAAGATTAGCCCATGGCCTTAGATGTCCCAGTCTGCAGTAAACTGGCTCCATGTTTCTGGGATTGCCATAAGCATTATATTATGACATAAGGGTGTGTGGATAAGATTGTTTACCTCTTGGCAGGCAGGAAACACACAAGAACAAGGTCTAGCATTCAAAAGCTCCCATTGACCTACTTCCTCCAGTTAAGTGTATAGTTTTCACTGTCTCCCCAAATAGTGCAGCCAAGTAGAGACCAAACATTTATATCCCAGTCTCAATGTATGGCTAATCCAAACTGGCCCTGACTGGAGTAACTCAGTGATTTTCTGTGTGCTTACATTCCTTCAGTGGGCTATCATGGACTTTTCATTGAGGTTATAATAAAGAAGTAAAAACTCACCAAGCTATTCTATAATTTAACTTTCCTTAAGTCTACTAACACATTCCATGGCCAAAGAAATTCACATGACCAAACCTAGAGACAAAGTGTAAGAGGACATATCTAGGGAAGCCATTAACTGGAATCGTGGACACACTCGACTCTGCATGTACATTAGAGGAAAAGCAGAAACTTCACTTGTGAGGCAGCTGTGTCACATAATTTTCATTGCCAACTTAACAGGATTCAGAATGGTTCCTAACAGGTTTACCAGAGGCTAGAAGACCCAACCCTGAATATGGGAGCATCATTCAACAGACGGAGTTCTAGACTGAATAAAAAGGAGAAAATACTCACCTCTCTGCTTCCTCACTATGGAAGCAGAGGGACCAGCTGCCTCACACTCCTACCTACACAACCTAGACCTAACACCACCACACCTTCTGCACAACAGTGGATGGTCCCCTAGACTGTGAAGTAAAACAAACCCTTCCCTTCCTTATGCTGTTTGTCCAGTGTTTTGTCACAGAGATGAGAGGAGTATCTGAAAGAAGCTTGTAGAATATACTAGAATGAATGGTTAAGGCCTGGTCACATTCTACAATCTAAGTAGTGAGAACAAGTAGGACCCTTGGCACCAGATGCTGAAAGAGTCACGTGGAGCCTGTGCCCCATCACCAAAGAGTTTTGCATTTCCAAGGTGTTCATGTTTGTTTACAGGGAGTTCAGAGAAGTCTATCCCCAGGCCTGGGCCCACTTGCTTCCTGAAGGGAGAAACAGCTTGAAGCCTGTTCATTGTCTCTCCCTGCTCTTTTCTGTCTCCATTTCCCTGACAGCTGCTGTCTAAGTGAACGTCACAGGGCTTGGGGATGGCCTCCTTGTGTTTGGTTCAGCCGCTCTGGATCATCTTACAAGTAAGAGATTAACAGGAGAGGAAAGGATGTGTAAGAAAACCACTCTGTTCCAGGCTGAAGCTCATTTCTAAATAAAGATATTAACTCATAAAGACAGGGGTAAGGATTTGGGCCTAACTAGACCTGACTTATGGAAACCCAGAAAATTAAACACATGCACACATATTCACACATTCACATAAAGTATTTAGAATTCAGATTGTAAAAGAGGAAAAATATTGAAAATATAAAACCATCTACAACTATAGCTGCAAATAAAGTTTGCATCTTGCTAGCAAATGTGAGCTATAAAAATTCCACGTTCTTGTGGTCTGGCTGAGGACAAGACAAATTTCCAGAGCCTCACACAGAAATACAGACATCCACAAAATTTACATACACATGAAACACAAATAAACCTCCACCTACAAATTAACTCACATAATAACACAAAACAAACACATACACACACACTGGTATGTATACATAAAACAGTACATTCATTAGTATGTTTATATAAACATATTCATAAAAACTCAGAGCTGTAGATCCAGTTGGTGTCTTTTGCTTGCTTGCGTCTTACAGTACTGGGAATTGAACTTAGGACCTAATGCATACTGGGCAAAAGTACTGAGCTACATTCCTTAGCCCAATCTAGACATTATCAAATGTGAAAGCCAAAGAATACATACTTACAGATACATGTAACAAAAGTTAAAAACTTAACACAAAAGTTCTTATACGTATACTGGCACAAAGGCAGAGTCACAAGATATACACATGGCCAATATGCAAACACTCGCCATTCATTAACACATGATCAGATAAACATGCTGCAAGAGATGGGAACACATATGTGTTGTGGGATATTTGTACACTATGTAATAATATATTGCTGTGATTGGTTTAATGAAGAGCCAAATGGCCAATAGCTAGGCAAGAGTTATAGGCAGGACTTATGGGCACAGTGAGAGAAAGCAGAAGATGAATCTAGCTATGTGCAAGAGATGCCAGGAAACACAAAAGCAGCAGAATGGGCAGTATATGACAGAATATAGATTAATATAAATGAGTTAACTTAGGTTGTTAGAGCTAGTTCGGAACAAGGCTAAACTATAGGCTGTGCTTTTATTGACAAGAAGGCTCCAGGTCATTATTTGTGAGCTGGTGGCCCAAAGAAATATCCAACTTCACATTGTAACACTTGCAGACATACAAATGCATGTGTCCACATGCACACATGTCCATACATATAGGCACTCTACACAGCAGTAGATGAACTGCTTAGTATCTGCCTCTCTGTCTCACTGTCTACCCCTTTCCCTGACTCCTCCTCTGTCAGTACTTTTCAAAGTCCAGGAAATCCAAGATTCTCTCTGTTCAACACCCTTGACATTCTATTCCCCATGCTTTACACATGCCTAACTCTGTCAAAGCCTTGAGGAATTTTAGCACCATCTCCTCAGTGCTGCCTTCCCAACTGTGTTTCATACAGGTAGGTCCCTTACCATCTCCACAAGTGCATTACTCTCTAATTGTGGAATAGTATACTTCTGTGTAATAGCTTGGAATCTCTTCATTCCCCCATATCTGCATCACTATTTTATGTCTTGAGTCTAACAGTGTCTAGCAAGTAGTGGTGCTCAATAACTATCTTTACATGCACAAATTGCCACAGGAAAAAGCTGAGAAATAACGTAGGATACATCAGTATTATTGACCTTCAGAACCAATGCTCATACCTCAGTCACTGTCACTGGATCTGTTGTATAGTCAATAGGTCAGCTGTCTCAGAATTCTGGGCTGGAGATGGGAAACTGTAAGGAACACAGATGCATACACTGACATATGGAAATCAGAAAACACCAAAAGGTCAAGAGGGAGACAGGATAACAACCATACTTGCCACCAACCTCCAAGATGGACTATGCTAACTGCTAAGAAGCAACAGAGTACAGGAGATATATATATATATATATATATATATATATATATATATATATATACCATCATGATGACTTGGGGGAGCCAAGTAACACAAAATTATAGTTGGTAATAATACTGCCCATGGGAAGCAAACCTAGGGATATTGGAGTGCCAATGATAATGCCAGCATCTTAGCTAAGCGTGGAAGCCTCCATGGCCAATCTAGGTAGGGTTAGCTCATGATGAACCAATCTCAGGGGAGGAGAGCTGCTAATGATGTGACATCAACTCTTGGAAAGTCCCAGGGCCTTTGGAATAGATGGCTCACCAGCTTGTGAGAGGGGCAGTCCTGTGGTTGGGGTAGTATTCAGAAAATAACTCAGTCTTTGAAATACATGTGCAAAGCAAGAGGCATTTGAGGATGGAAAATGTGACAGATCCAGCTAGTCTTCCGCAGACACATGCTGCATGAGAGGCAAACCTCACGAAGGGAGCAGGCAGATGGATCTTCTGCCTCATTGTTCCTTGTCCAGTCACCACCTCCTCTGGCTCTGACATTCATGCTCGTGTCAAGTAGAAAGTCACAATCTTAAAATAGGAATGGAAATTAGATCAATGGACACAGCTGTTACCAAAGACATAGACTAGGTCATCTTCATCAACAGCCTGCATTTTTGAGCTGAGCAATTCAAAGTACCAAACTCCTGGCAGGAGGTAGTCACTTAGAAGGTTCTTATGCCCATATTGACTCGCCATGTGTCAGAAGAACACAACATTAACACACGCTATAACCCCACATCTTACCAAAATTTACAAAACAAGCTCATTAGCTCCAGTGACTGGGGTAGAAGACTTCTTTTGTAGGGAGTGCCATGAACCATCATATTTGGGCATTGTGGCTAAATGTATCAGACCTATGATCCAGTTTCTGCTACCAGGACACAGGCAGCTGGCCCAGCAAAGTACTCGCAACAGGAATTTAGGCTCAGTAGATCTTAAAGTGTATCAGCACCAGGAGGAGCTAGGAATTTGTAGAAGTAAAGAATTTAAGGGACTACCCCAAGCTAAAGAAACAATAGAAGAAGCCTCTCCTCCACCTCTTTATCCCTCTCACATATTCAAATACTGCTTCTGTCTTAGGAGAAACAGGCTCTCTAAGTCATCACATTCCAAACATACATGAATCATATGGCCTCTGCTACAATGGAGAAGTAAGTAATGTTGACAACATGTCAGGGGATAAGATTGCCACTGTTCAGACACTGGTGACAGTCGCCTGCTTTACACATATCAGGCACCAAGTAGAACTTTGTCAAGTGAAGGTAGTTGTTTTCCCACAACTGTGTAAGGTCTTAACTGAGTGGTTGGTGGTTTCAGCTTTGGATAAACGATTAATAGGTAATAATAGGCATATAAATGTGTACATGTTGTACAATAAGTTTACATAAACTTGATCAGTTAGTCATGTTGATACAACTTGGTGCTTTCTCTCAACTCTTCTATGTCCACTAGCAATCTAATTTTACATATTTTCCCATCAGTTAGTATTACCTGTTATTACCTTCATCTGAAGGAGTCTTCAGGGCCACCTTTCACTTAATTACTATGATGGAGGGATGCTTTGCATACAGCAATACCTCATCCTCTCCAACACTTGGCACACAGTTGTGATTCCAATTTGCATCTCAACCATGAATAATGACATTAATCATCTTTTCATTTTTGTTGATTATTTGAATATCCTCTATGAAGAGCCTGTTCAAATTTTACATCCATTTTTCTATCAAGCTACCTATGATTTTATTGATTTATAGAAGCACTTTCTGCATATTGTACATATGAATGCTCTCTAGTTCCAGATATTTTTCTGCAAAAAATCCCATAATTTCACTCTTTATGACTGAACAAAACAAAACTCCACTGTGTGTCTAAATTCTATATATTCTTTTTCCTTTATTTCTTCATCCACTGACAGGTAGCTAGACTGATTATACAACTTGGATATTGTGAACAGCACAGCAATAAACAGGTGTGCAGGCATCCATGTTGTAAAGTGACTTAGATTCTTTGGGCAAATAAATAGAAGTGGTATAGCAGAATCTTATGATTGATCTAGTTTTAATTTGAGGGGGAAATGGTTTGTCTAATTTACATTCCCACAATCAGAGAAGGATACTTTTCCTCCCACATCCATACAGATATGTTGGAGAGTTTTAGTTTTCTTGATGATAATCATTCTGACTAGGGTAAGATGGGATATCAGTGTAGTTTGTGTTTGCATTTCCTTGATTACTAAATAATTATTTTTTTCCTTCAGTGTTTATTGTTTTAGTTCTTCATTTAATTGTGGTCATTAATTCCCTCTCAGGAGAGATGTCACTTTACTCCATGGATTGATGCTTTCACAGTGCAGAAGCTTTTGAATTCAATGCAATCCATTCTTGCTGTCATTTCCCAAGGTGCTGTCTGTCTCCCACTCACAAAGCCATTACTATCATAGTTACAGCTGCAGTGTTTCTCTTGTGTTTTCCTCAGTACTTTCAAAGTATTGGTCCTATATTAAAGTCTGTGATCCATTTTGAGCTGTTTTTGTACAGGCTGAGAAATGGGGATCTAGGGCCAGCCTCCTATATATGAACATCCATCCTCACTACTGGTTTTTAAAGAGGCTAGCTTGTTTTCAATGTATGTTTCATTAGTCAGGTATATGAAGGCTGAAGGCTATGGGCTTGTTTCTGTATCTTCTATCCTATCTGTCAGTGTCACAATTCATATCATTATGATGCTGCTTTATTATTGTAGCTCTGCAGTATAATTTAAAGTCAGGTCCTGTGATACTGTCAGTATTAATGTCTTGCTGAGAGGGCTTTGGCTTTTCAGAGTTTTTTGTGTTTCCTCATGAACATTAGAACTGTTTTATTTTCAGCAAAAAAAAAAAAGGATGTCATTGAATTTTAGTGGCTAAAGCATTAAATCTGCAATCACTTTTAGGAGGATGGTTATTTAACAACATTGATTTTGCTGATCCATGGTCCTAAAATATCTTTCCATCTTCTCGTGTCTACCCAAGTTTGTGTCCCTGGTTGTTTATAGATTCCTCTACACAAGTCTTGGTATCTTTGCCTGAGTTGTGCTCAAAGGCAGCTATTATGACTGGAGGTCATTTTGACAATGTTTTCTTTTAGAGACTTTATCTTGGTTGTTTAGAACAGCTATTGAGTTTTGTATGTTAATACTGTATCCTGTTGCTATGGTGAAAGTAAGGATCTTCTGATAGAATCTTTGGGCACATAAGGACAGTTCCACATCTTTTGTATTGTATCATTCTTGCTTACTTCTTGTGCTTTACTGCCTTAAAACTTCAAGCTCAATATTGAATAGGAGTGCTGAGAGACAAAAATGTCAAAGATGTTTGCCTTATTTCTGATTTTAGAGTATTTCATTTCTCCATATGCTGTATTAATAGTGAGTATTGGTTTGCTGTATTTGACCTTTAGTATGTTAAGGAATACTCATTCTAATTCAAACATCTTCAAGGCTTTAATAATAAAGATATTGAATTTTACCAAAGGCTTTTATGCATCTCCTGACCAATCATGTTATTCTTGTTCCTAATTCTGTGTGTTGTGTTATATTCACTTATTTGTATATACTTAGACATCTTTGCATCCCTGGAATGAAGCCAACTTGCAATTAATATATGAGTTTTTAGATGTGTTGCTGGATTCAGTTTTGTTAATGAATTGAGAATTTTTGCCTCTATGTTCATAAAGAACACTGGGCAATGCTTTTTAGTGTGTCTTTACGTAGTTTTTCCTTAGGGTAATACCGACTTCATAGAATGAGTTTGGACATGTTTCTTCCCTTTATATTTTGTGAAATAGTTTGAGGGGCATTGGTGTTAGTTCTTCTGTAAAGGAATTCAGAAATGAACCTATTCAAGCTTAGGTTGTTCGTTGCATTTTATTTTTGCTTTGTTTTGCTTGTTAGACAACTATCACTTTTTCCATCTCATTAATTGTTATAGCTCTCATGATCTGGAGTTAAATCATACGTGTTATGACATTCTTTTTCATCTCCAATTTTATTCATCTGTGTCTCTTCTATTGATTTATTAGTTTGGCTAAGCATTTGCCAAGTTTAGCTTTAAAACAAACAAACAAATAACAACAGCAAAATCCTATTCTGTTTCACCAAATCCTCACACTGTCCATTTGGCTTCTACTCCATTCATTTTTTTTTTCTGATCCTATTGCCTTTTCTACTAATCTTATGTTTGTCTTGTTTATACTTTTCCAAGTTTTTGGGAGACATCACAGAATGAGATCTCTGTGGCCCTATGGAGATGCTCATAGCTGTGAACTCCCCTCTTAGAGCTGCTCTTGCTGCATCCCACAGACCCTGGAGAGGGATATTCTCATTTTACTTCACTGCAGGGAGCTTTCAGTATCCCCCTTAGATCCCCTCAATGGCTTACTAATTATTCAAATGCATATCTCTCAATATGCTTTTGTATATTCCAGGTGTTTGCATATCTTCTCTGGTTTCTCTTGTTATTGATTTGTCATTTTGTTCCATAATAATCTGAAGAAATAAGAAATTATTTAACTTTTATGTTTCTTAAGGTTTGCTTTATGTAGAATATTGTGAGCTATGTTAAAGAAAGTCCATGGGCTGATGTGGAGAATGGACTTTCCATAGCTGGTGACTGTTACAACAATCAGATTTATGTCTGTTTATTGTCTGTTTAAATCATGTTTATTGCCTGTTAAGACAATCTGGTTTATGGTACAGTTTAACTCTGAAGATCCTTTGTTAATGTTTTGTCTTTATCTGATGATGAAGATGAGACATTAAAAATCCCCATTACTATTGTATCTAGAACTTTTTACCTCTTTATGTCAGTAGGAGTTTTTGTTTTAGGAAGTTACTTACATTTTGGTTCCTGTGTACCCATTGTTTTCATGATGGACTTCTTTTATCAGTGTAACAGGTACTTACCTTCTTCTTCTCTGAAAAATTTTGCCTTGAAGCCTATTTGTTATCTCCGAGTACAGCTATTCTGTGCTGTCTTAGATTCTATTCAATTGGTGTAGCATTTCCTACCTCTCACTTTCAGCCTGTGTGTGCCCTTCTAGTAGGATGTGTTTCCTAAAAACAACAAAGAGCTGGGTAGTGTTTTTATCCAGTCACTCTGTGTCTTCTGATGACAGAAGTAAAGTGGTCCATATTTAGAGCTATCAGAGAGGGTATTTAACTACTCCTGTAATTTGATGAGGGTTTCCCTGGCTGATCTGACTATATTTTTTATTTTCTACTCATCTTAGAGAAGTTGAATATATGGACAACACAAATTGGACTTGATGATTATTTCAAAGAAACAGGACACAAAGTTGTGTGGATTTGGTGTGTGGGGGAGGATACTACATGAATTCTAGTTGATTTATAATAAAAACCCAGAGCTACGTATTGGGGAAAAGCTGGAATATCAAAGAGAGAAAACAGGCCACAGTCAATTCTCTCCCAGCCAACTTCTCAGGCTGACCAGGGTAAATGCTGTCTTCTAGAGTCCTCTGGCTGGTCGTTCCTACAGAATGAATGAATGCCTGCCTACACCTGTCTTAAATATCTTCTCTGCCCAATTGTTTCACTTCTGGGTTCAACTCTGTGTCTTAATCCCAGAGTTAGAATTAAAGGTGTGAGCTACCGATGGTTTGGCTGTTAGGCCTTGAACTCAGAAATCCAGAAAGATCTCTGTCTCCTGAGTAATGGGATTAAAGGAGTAGGTCACCACTCTCTGACCTTCATGGCTTGACTGTAGACGATTCTGTCCTCTGATATTCCAGACTAATTTTATTAAATACATAATATATCACCACAGGAGTAGAGGTCTAGGTAAAGTTGGAGAAGGAAGTAAACATCAAAACACAGGTCTGCTGCCTGCCCAGGGAAGGGATGGGGAGTTGTGGAGAAGAAAAACTGACCTGATGTGGTGGGAGGGGGAAGGGACCTTGAATAAGGATATACAGGGATAGAAAAAAAAATTCAGAGGGAAAGCTGAACACAAAGTAAGTTTATGTGTAGCAAACTTATTTGCATTATCACCCTTGATAAGTCATGCTTATGATTTTTATTTTATGTATAGTTATTGTTAACTTACCAGCATTTTAAATTCATTTTACTGTTTTTCTTGATAAATACAAAATAAAAAAAGAAAAGAAAAAAATAAATAAAAAAATTCTCAACAAACTAATTTTTTTTCTAAAACAGAACCATTCTAATGCAAAAAGAAGATAAGGAAATTAGGATATCTCTGTAAATTTTAAAATATTAAAGGTATAAATATTAATGACTAAGTAACAAAGTAAAGAAATGGGAAAGGGCAAAAAGAGAAGGAAAGTATATTAGCTAAGGATGTAAAAAATAATAGTGAGGAAAAACAATAAAACAAGTATAGAATGAGACAAAACAATAAAGGAAAAGAAAGAATCATACAATATTTCTTCCTAAAAGGGTTGAAGATGCTTTGAGTTTTGATTTTGGCTTGGGGAGTGGAGGAGATCCTTTTTGGTTTGAAAGTTTCTCCTATATATACATTGTATTGTGATCATCCCAGCTCCCCCCATTTTCTTTTCCCACATCTCCTGATCTCCTTTTTCTCAACATGTCTTTGTGTGTGGGCAACTCTGTGTATGACTGCAACAGCCATGTTGTATCCAAGGGACTTTTGTTGCTGTATACCTCCTTCCGTTATCAGGGACTGCTGCCTTTTAACTGCTCCCAAAGAGCCAAGAACTTTCCATGTAGATACCATTTCAAACCACAGTGCAGAACAAGTTTATAATTACACAATACCAAGTGTTTCTGGATCTCTGACAGTGTAGAAGGTAATCTGATCAGGTGGTCTGAACTTCAGGATGAAGCAGGGGTGTTGACTGATGCAGTGTGCTCTGGCCATGTCCTCCCCTGGCTCCACCTTGCACTCACACATGGCTGGCCTCTTTTCTCTCCCTCAGAAACTAGGTCTTAGATACCCAAACTAACTTTGGTTCTATCTGCAGCATGGTCAGCTCTCATATATCCACAAGTCAGCACCCAAGTCACAGCCAGTTTGTTTGGGCCCAAATTGTTTTTCCAAATGAAAATGGGGAAGATTTGGGGACATGGAGATATTTAAAGGCAGAGGTACATGTGTCCCCCCACCCCAAATGGCTGTTTCTTGTATGACTCACTAATGTCTCACCATGCTTTTGCAGAATGCCAAACTGCTCCCACAATGCTCATGAAGATTCACTTTTGCTTTGGCTTAAAGCATCACAGCACTCTCCCTAGCATTTATGTATATAAATATTATATATAAGGACTCTCCCTATTAATTTTATAAATCTAAAATTTAGTATTTCTGGATCTCCCTGGGTCTTCTATTTACTGTTGCATTCTGATGCCTTTCTACCTAGTCCAGCTCTCCCTACGCCTGTGTACCTAATGTCTTCCTTTAGGGTTGTGCAGATACAGGAAGGTTCTAGGATTTTCTAATTGTCTATTTCCTATCCACTTTTACCCTAATTGTATGCACTTGGTTTAATTTGATTGTTCTTTTTGTAATCTGTACATCTATATTAAAAAACTAACCTATAACTTTTAATGTAATGTTATTTTTTGTTTTAAAGATATCTGATCTCATATTACCTTTGATTTTTTTACTTCTAATACTTTTAAGTTTATATAAACTAATATTAATTTTTTAATAACTTTTAAATTTTAACCAATGAAGGAATTTGTATATATAGATGTTAAAATAGCTTTATCATTATCTAACTATTTAAATAATCTCTTTTTAAGTCAATTTGGATAAATTATATTTTTCCTAGAATTTGCATAGTCTGACTACATTTTAAAATATATTTGCATAAAGCAGGACATTCTATCCACTATGTCCACATCATCTGTACTAATTTACCTTTTCCTGTTATTATATTATAACTGGGTTTTTATCTAATTTCCTTTGGATTTATCTTGCTAGCAATTTATCTCATTCATTAGTCTTTTAAAGAACTCAATTCTGGTTTTAATAATTTATCACATATTTATTTGTGACTTATTAATAATTTCCAGTCATTTATTTTGTGTGTTGCACATTCTTGGGTTTCTTCTTGGAATGAGGATGTAGATCACTGATGTCCCGGTTTCTTCTCTATGAAAATGAGGATGGAGGCTGTACACATCCTCCTAACCCAGCTGCATCTGCATTCTGCATTCAAATGTCTCCAGTGTTTGCCAATCCAATCCAAGCTCACTTTCACTGGGATTTATGCTTTTACTTGCAAGTTATTTCAGAATAATTACTTAACTTCCAATTATTTTGGTCTTTCTGATTTTTTTTAATTCAGTTCTGGGCTAATTTCAAGGTTGTCAGAGGATATAGGCTGAACAGTTTTAGTGCATTAAATCTGACAAAACTTCATTTCTGCCCCAAACATAATCCATTTGCCTTGAGATTATGTACAATGTCAGTATGCATTGTTAGTATCTACCAATATTCAGTTAGTATTTAACTAAGATGGGTTTATTTAACTGTGCATCTTGGGACAAATGACTTGTTAGAGTATAATAACCAGATCTTTAATGTTACTTTAACTTATTGTGTATGCTATGCATGTATGTGAGCATATATGTGTGTGAGTGTGTACTGGTATGTGTGCACAGGTGTGTAGAGTATGCCACAGTAAGCAGAAGACAACCTGCTGTTCATCCTGACCTTCCACTTTATTTTTCTGTTCACAGGTACATACAGCAGGCCAGCTGGCATATGAACGTCCAGCAATTCTTCTGTCTCCACGTCCAAACTCTTCATAGGGTACTGGGTTTACAGATGTGCGCCTGTGCCCAGCACTGTATATGTGCTGTGGACTCTAGCTCAGGTCCAGCTAGAGCTTTCCTACCAAGCCCTCTCCCAGTCTCACCCCATCTTTTTATGTGTTATTCTCGCAGCTACAGATGTGAATTTATTTGCTATTTTCAACTATGTTAATTGAGTATGTGTGAATTTATATTGTTACATCGTTATGATGTATTGACCCTTTTGTCATTCTGAAATGTTTACCTTTAAAACTCTGTGAATGCCACTTTTCATAAAGTGGACTTTGTCTCATGTGAGGATAATTACACAACTATCTTCTGACTTTAATTTATATGTGGCCTCATATTTGAAGCAAATATTTTACAAGCAGCAGATATATTTTTTAAAACAAAATATTTCTCTTTATCTGTGGAATTTATGCCAAGCAAATTTAATAAAACTACTGTTGTATGTAACTAGGTCTAAATCTACCATTTTTATGATGTGCCTTCGATTGCCCCATGTTTTCTTTATTTTTTTCGCTTTAGGAGTCTTAGCATTAAACAAGTATTGTTATTATTCTATCATCCACTTGATTACTTTTTTGGCCTCTTTACGTGCATTCTGAAAGTTCAATAAAAGATCAACACTTCTACCCCTTCTATCTCAGCACCATCACTGCTGCGAGGTCCTGCCCCCATCCCCAGTGGAATTCCACTGCTTTGGTGAAGACTACACCCATCAAGGAGTGAGTGACACCTGCCAGGTAAGCTGCTCCCCACTTCTGGGTTCTATTCCCCTAAGACCTACTCTAAGGCAGCCTGTGAGACCAGCTCTCAGGGCTGGCTGTACCTGGGGTTGTAAAAAGACTGAATGCCTTTAGAGTAGTGACACTTGAGGAAATTCTGTCAGAAAACTTCTACAGCTGATAAATACTTTTAGTGAAGTTGGTAGATACAAGATTAACTCAAAAAAATCAGTAGCCCTTCTATAGACAAATAATGAACAGGCCAAGAAATGTAGTGATACATTGTATAATTAATAAAAAATAGTCTGGAAGATCTGAGAACAGAGCCACCTCTCCAGCCTTTTCTTTTGTTTCGTTTTGTTGTTTTTCTGTTTTTTTAAAGACAGGATATTCTGTTTAACAGTCCTGGCTGTCCTCGAACTTACTCTGTAGACCAGACTGGCCTTGAAATCACAGAGATCCTTCTGCCTCTGCCCGCCAAGTGCTGAGACTAACAGCTTGCATCATCAAGGAAATCAGGAAGACAATGCCTTTCACAATAGCCACAAATAATATGAAATATCTTGGGGTAACTCTAACCAAGCAAGTGAAAGACCTGTATGATAAAATTGCAAGTCTTAGAAGAAAAAAAAATGGAGAAGATATCAGGAGATGGAGTGATACTCTATGCTCATTGAACAATGGGATTAACATAGTAAAAATGGCCATATTACCAAAAGCAATCTACAGATTCAATGCACTCCCCATCAAAAGTCCAACACAATTCTTTACAAATATTGAAACAAGACTCAGTTCCATATGAAAAACAAAGTAAAACAAAAAACCCAGAATATCTAAAACAATCCCATATAATAAAGAAGTTCCATAGGTATTATCATTCATGATTTCAAACTCTACTAGAAAGCTGTAGTAATAAAAACAGCAGTGTATTGGTATAAAAGCAGAGATGTAGATCAATAGAATCAAATCTGAGCTCAGACAGGAATCTGCATACTTATGGACACATGGCTTTTGATAAAATTTTACAATGGAAAAAAGAATCCTCAACAAATGGTGCTGACATAAATGGATGGTGGCATATAGAAGAATGTGAATAGATCCATATCTGTCACCCTGCGCAAAACTCAATTCCAAGTGGATCAACTTCACTTTGATTTAACTTTTGGGTTCATCGTGTACCTTGATGTCTTTCATATTTTAGAAATTCTTGGCCACTTATCTCCTCAGTGTCAGTTCTACTATACTGCTCCATTTTCTCCTCTTAGCTTCTGGAATTTAACTGGGCACATACATAATTCTGTTTCAGATAAATGTACACATTTCCATAGTTTTTATTCTTTACCTTTCAATGTTTTAGTTTGTTTCTCTTGCCCTCATTTATGTTCATTCTGGTGTTTTAGCATGTTATAATGATGCTTGTTTGTTTACTTGTTTGCTTATTTGTTTGTTTAAGACAGCCTCTCACTGTGTAGCCTGGCTGTTCTAGCTAGCTCAAATTCACTCAGAGAGAGAAGATCCATATAGTTAGCACCACTATATCCAGTCCTCCATTCTGCTTTAAAATCCATGTTTTGTTTTGTTTTTTTAGTTTTTAAATCTATCTATGATTTAATTTGAGAAGTATCATTTATTTTTTTAACATCTTTAAAGAGTACATGTTTATGGTTCAAACAGAGTAGGTTTTTTTTTGTGGGGAGTTTTGTTTCGTTTTGTTTTTACCATGACAGTTGATGAGGTAGTCCCCAGTGGATGATGATGATGGAATCTTTAACAGGTCTTGGAAGATCAGCCCTCAAGAGATTATTAATGCCTTTCTCATAGGTGGGCCCACTCCTTGCTCCTCCATTCTCTGCTGACATCTGATTCTTTTTCACTTTCTGCCACAAGACCTTCACCAGAAGCTAAGTAGATGTAGCCACTTGATCTTGTTATCTCCAGAACTGTAAGCCAGAATAAACCTTTTCTTTATAAATTATGAAGCCTTGAGTGTTCTGTTAACAACAGAAAGTGGGCTAAGACAGTTTGGTTTTATCAGTCTGATAACAAGACTCTAATTAAGATGTAAAGTATATTTCTTTCTACAGCTAAGAAACTTAGCTAGAAGTGTTAAAAGCATGGCCATAAAAAATTTATAAAGTGCAGTCCTTAGACCTTTATAATGTAATCAAAGACAGAGTTGGAAGAGGAGAAACATCACAAAACTACAAAAGGTGAAATTGTGAAGCAGTGGGATTTATCAAGGATGTGTTGACCATTGCCATATATTAGACAAGTATTTGTTTCAAAAACATGAACAGGCCCTGGTGATGCAGAACTGTAATCTTAGCTGTTTAGGAGGTTGAGGCAGGAGGATCATAAAGTAAAGGTCTGTCTTAGCAAAACCATGTGCTAAAATTAAAACATTTTAATAGAACTTAGTATTCAAATGTTATGTAGCATTTACCAAACCTTAGGTTCAATCTGTGGTATGTGTGTATGTATGTGTGTGTGTTGGGGGGGGGGGGTTACCTATTGACATGTATTTATATATCTGTATACACCATATATAAGAAATAAAACATGACAGACATATTTGCATTTCATTTCCAAGACCAGATTTAAAAAAGATAGTAGTTTTTTACATTGACACACTAGCTCTCAATCTTGCATAACTTACTCTACAATAAATCAGTTTCCGAGAGAGGTCCCTGTAAAGAGACCTTCCAAGGAGTAGTGGCCCCAGCAAATAGACAAGAACTGAGACTGCCAACAAGCCATCATATGAGACTGGATGCTGTAGCCTCAACTCAGCCTTATGTTGACTGTGATACGAACTCACAGTTTTCATGAAATCTCCTGAGAGATCCTGGACCACAACTGCTAGCTAAGCAAACATCTTCATGTTTCAATGTCTGTCTTCTCATCTCCAAAATAACTATAACATTAATTATTATAATAATGTATAACCATATAATATTATAGTTTACTATATAATATTATACATTACTATATAATGATATGTGTAGTATACATACATAAATAATAATAGTATTGTACTGGATTGCTCTGAACAAAATTAGCTTACTACATTTCAGAGCCTTAAGACCATGCTTCTCAGAGCCAACATTTAATAAATTATTGCTACCATTGGCATCAATTCTATTGAGCAGCAGGATGCCATTATACACAAAGTAAAGGACCCTATGCTGACTGAGTACCAGCTGCCCAACCCTGACTGAACACATTATATAAATTTCATCTAAAAAATAAAAACAAGCAAAGAAACAACATGTGGTACCATGTTTGTACACAAAGGTACAACATTGTTCTTTTCTGATGCTGAAAATGGATCTCAGCGCTATTAAATTGACCACAGTCACTTATCTGATTGTATGTGTTCCATCAGCAGTATCTGTACACCACCCCTACACCAGACACCAGATGGGATAACAGCTATAAGGGCTAAACACTGAATTCCTAAGTCACTAAACTTAATGACCTCTAGGTCATTAAGATCTAGAGCACAGATCTGAACTTCAGCTCTAAATCTGGCCTAACTCTATGAATTGACAAACTAACCCCAATCCAGTTCCAACTGGTGGCAAACCATACTTAGCCTTAACACTCATCTTGACTCTGAGCAAAAAAATCAAGAGTTTTCTCAGATTCTAAACTTAGTCTAAAACCAACACTGGCTCAAAAGTCCAGAGAACTGTGAACTAAAATAAACTGTAACTATGCAAATCCCTAAGACCAGTGGTTCTCAATTTTTCAAATTTTGTGACCCTTTCATACAGATCCTCATGTTGTGGTGTTTCCCAACCAAAAATTATTTTCATTACTACTCTATAACTGTAATTTTGATACTGTTTTGAATCATAATGTAAATGTCTGATATGCAGGATATCTGATATATGACACCTATGAGAGGGGTCCCAACCCACAGGTTGAGAATCACAGTCCAAGACAGATGGTTCTGAGTATCATCACTGAGCAACAGCAGTACTCATGGCCCTGATCAGCAACTGGTAGCCATTCACAGTAATGTGCTGAGAAGCCTTACAGCTAGGCTCAGTGAGGATAAGTACTTCCATGGGTTAGTGATGGTTCATGAATGTAGGATGGCAACCACTGGAATCTCTGTCACATACATGTTAAGTCTCTTCTTAGCCACATCTCTAACAATAAGCCTAGGTTGCAACCCTAGCTCTTACAGCAATCAGGATTCAAAATTCTATTCTCAAATTTAAGGAACACAGCAACCCAGTCACTTCAAAGGTGACTTTGAATTGCTTCTAAGCTTTACTTAGTGGAACCACATGAAACTGGAGGTATTTGATCAGATTCTATACACAGATATGTTACTTTCATACAGTCCAACCTAGTGATTCATGCTTCCCAGACCTCGCTCCCTGGCTGAGATGGTACAGAAAAATTCAACCGAGGGAGTTTAACCAGACTGAAGTGAGAAATTTCTTTATTGCTAACACTCTTCTTGATGTGGTAAGAGTTGTGGAGGCAAAGCCAGAACCCAAGAAAGCAACATCTGGATAGAACAGGAGGGATCATTTATTTCTGTGGTCTTATGATAAATTCGCAGATGGACTCCCAAGAGGTTGAGTCCAAAGAAGACTCCTCTTCCTCAGCCTGTTTCCTCCCTGCCTCTCTCCAGCATTCTATCCCAAGCCACCTCTTCAGTGTCTGATTCTAGATCTCTAGGGATTTGAAGAAGTCATGTTACATTGTCTGGAATTCCCCAAAACTCTATCTGGTCTTCATCATGTTTTCAACCAGCTTCTGGCTATTTCAGGATGCACTTGCAAGAGTGTGAAAGAATAGATCTTGGGAGAAGATCCAGCTCAGTAGAGAAAAACCCCAAATCTAAAGCCATCATAGACTGGAAATAACCAAAGTTTTTTCACCAGTCAGGGGATTTATACCATAGTGTGTTATGTAACATTTTCAAACAGGAGGAAGAATCATAGTACATTTTAAAAAATCATGGGTCAATAGGTGGAATGGTAGTGTGTGTGTCTGTGTGTGTTTGTATGTGTGTCTGTGCCTACGTGTATGTGCTGTGTGTGTGTGTGTGTGTGTGTGTGTGTGTGTGTGCGCGCGCGCGTGTGCACATGCCCGCACGTGCACACACACTGGCTTACATGTATAAGAAGTACTTAGAGGCTCAAGAAATGGCTCAGAGGTTAAGAGCACCGGCTGCTCATCCAAAGGTCCTTAGTTCAATTCCCAGAAACCACATAGTAGCTTACAACCATCTGTAATGAGATCTGATGCCCTCTTCTGGCCTGTAAGCATACATGCAGACAGAACACTATAAATAATAAATAAATAAATCTTTTTTAAAAAAAACTCTCAATAAAAAATACTTTAAAACCATAGTCTTCATCCCAGATGTGCAGGATCATTGAACCAAACATATGTAAATGGACAAATGTAATCTACCACATAAGCAGACTGAGAGGGTCCCAGCCCTAAGAGGGCAAGAAGGCAAGTAAATGTGAGGTTCCATCCCTAACCCAGAAACTATCTCCAAATGATGACTACTTACAAAGAAAACATTAGTTTTCTCCAGTGAAGTCTCACTGTGTTTATAAACCACAAGCCTCTTGTCTAGCAATAGATGCTCAATACAAAAAAAAACAAAAAAAGAATTGGTCATTTCTGGAATGTGGGACTTCCAACAGTACCCAGAAAGCTTTGTTTGTTATTTTTATATAACATGAATGAATTTATATGTGTTCACATCATGTCATGGGTATTTTTTAATAACAGGCTTATTCTTCCAATTAAGAGGTGTCACGCTTCAGCTTTGGAGAAGGCGGCCCTGAGACAGAATTTCCATGCAGTTATATGTTATATATAAAACATTTTCTCAGAAACACCATCAGGTAGTAGAGAAATGAGATGGGAAGAAAAAGCAGAGGACAAATGCATGTTATGAGGTAGGTTAGCACTCTGGGCCCCGGCACACAACCTTGCTGGGGAATTCTGGGAGGTGCGGTAGAACATACATCACAGAACTGCCCCACCTGAGGGCTAAGAGGGAGCTATGGTCTTTATGCATCAAACTCCACAGTATATGGTTACTACTGAGGAACATCATTGCTTGACCCCTCCCATCTGCCACATAGCTAGGCTAAGTGTTAAGCAGAGAAAACATTTAAATAGAGAAATGAAGGTCAGATGTTGTTTTGAATAATAAATGTCCCTCACAGGCCCGTGTATTTGACCATTTAGTCCTCAGTTGGTGGTGATGTTTGAGGAAGTTATAGAACCTTCAGTAGATACAGCCTTGCTGGAGAAAGTATGTCACTGGGGATAAGGTCTGAGAGTTTATAAGTTTGCCTCACTTCCTGTCTTTCTGTCTCTGCTTCCTGCTCCTACTGCCATGCCTTGTCCACCATGCTGGACTCTATGCTTCTGGAGCTGTAAATTGTGGTGGAATGTTCTGTATGCTGTAAATAAAGGAACTGATTTGGCCTATGTAGAGCACCGTAGAAGTGGGTGGAGAGTCAGAGGGCAGGCAGGTAGGAAAGGATGGAGTTAGTCACTCTTGATCCTTCCTCCACAGAAGCAGCATGTAGGAATCCAGGTGAGCCATGGGCTATGGGCCACGTGGTGGAAGATTAATGGAAATGGGTTGAATTAAGATGAAAGAGCTAGCTAGTAATGGGCATAAGACATGGGCCAAAGAGTTAAAAGTTAATATAAGCATGTGATTAATTTCTTTGGGGGACAAAAGCCGCGGGCGCAAACCAGCTTCCAACCGCCGCCACAGGCCGCGCCAGGTCACAAACCTCCGGGACCCAAAACGGGCTGGGAAAAACTTACTACAACAGTAAATCCAAATAAACTTGTTATCCTCCTTGAGTTTCTTTTGGTCATAGTATTGTATCACAGCTACAGAAAAATCATTAATACAGGTAGCAGTTGTAAACTGGGTTGGCATGTCCTTAAGAGGGTTCAGTGCGCTTGTAGCCACATGTACAGAGCTACCTTTACCCCACCAAAATCCAGGTGCACTTTAGTAGGCACTGTGACTGTCTGGATATGAGTGGGATGTAGCCTCCCAGAGGAAAAACTTCTTCAAAACGGTTCCTACACTCTGCATGCTCTTTGTTGATTCTCCCCCTGAGAAACCCAGACACCCAACTCTTTACCCCACTCGGAGAAGCCCCAGGGTCTTAAAGCACACAGGAAAAAAACAAAAGGAACACAAGCAACAGTCATCTTCTTTAGGTATTGGCTAAGGTGGGTAACAAAGCTAATGCAACTAAGAATCAGTTTTCCTATTATTCAACCACATAAATGTCCACATGAGGGGTACATAAAATCTAGACTCAAACTAAATTTTGACTTATTATTACAAGATGCATACAGGTCTTTGTGCATGTCAGATGCTCACTGATAAAAGTAATGGAGAAGTTCCCTCTCACAGGTTTCTATGGGACTCATACTCCACATCCACAAACAGTCTTGGCCACAGTTAATTTTAAAAAAGGTTCAACGGATCTAGACACTAAAACATAAATATGTACTTAAAACAGTCGCTATTTTTCCAACTTTGTGCCTGAACTGGAGAAGACTAGAAAAATAAAAAAGTCCTCTTCTCTCTTTAAGTAACAGTGTGTCCTCATGACTCATGAGTCACCAAAGCCTCAAGTATTCAGACAGGAAGTCAGTCCCTTGAGTCATTGAGAGGCTGTAGCCAGGAAGGCAGGGGTGGGGTCTCAAGGAAGACAGTGATAAGGAAAAGGGAGAGTCCATGACCCCATAACCTTGAGTAGGAGGGAAAAGCCCCAAGAGTCCTCCCATGCCCAGCCCAACTAATCCAAGAGCCCGGAGTCTGGAGTCTGCTTCTATTGACCAGCCTCACTCTGATTTAAATTTCAAACAGCCCAGGGTTTCATTCTTTTTCTGCCACCCCTGAAAGCTAACCATTATGGATTTTGCAGGCGCAGCCCTCAGCTCACACACTCCATTTGCACGATCTTTGCATAAGGAAAAAGGCAGTCGATGCAAACTGAATTAATTGTAATTGACCATAATATGCTTACAGAAATGCCAAGGAGTTTTCATTAGTAGATAAGCCCCAAAGTATCTGCCTGGTGATTTACATCTATGTGAACACACTGCACAGCTATAGTTAATTACCAGGCCTTCTGCAGAAGGTGCTGCAGCATCAGACCAGACCCTGGGTGGGGAGGTTTCCTCCAGCCACTGACACCTCCAGCAATTGACACATCTTGACTGGCTTCCTTTTAAGAGCATTGAAGTCACTGCCTGAGCTGAGACTGAGCCAAGCCATCCACGCTGGGCTTGGGCTTGGCTCTACTCACTTCCCCAGCCCCTGTGCCTTTCCCTCCCCACTCCCAAAGCCCCAGTTCATGTCCACTGAGTCATCCTTGCTAAGACTGGCATTGAACTTGTGTCCCAGTTTGAATAACAGACCTTTGTTCATTTATTCCTTTTTTAGTAAATATTTAAGTGCCTCCTAGGTGATACCTGTGCTGTGGGACCCATCAAATGAGATTACAGTTTAGAGCGGAACCCAGAGAAACGGAGAGAGGGGATGTATGAGCCAGTGAGTTAAAGGGTGGGAATGAGATTAGAATAACAAGCATAGTAAAAAGGGAAGTCTACTGGGGTGTGAACGGAGAAAAGTTATCAGAGGACATAGTAACAAAAACATGAGGTGGCATCATCCAGGTGAAGTGCTGAGTGAAGGAAGAATGGTCCCAGCAGAAGATATAGACCTGCAAGGTCTCCAAGGGAGGAAAGCAGCTGCCTTATTTTAGGAGTTAAATGGAGTCTTAGGATCATCCACGTGAAACACAGAAGGAAAAGAGGTGAAGCAAGAGAGAGAATCCAGGGCTTCCCAGGTGAGGCCATAGCAACCTTAGATTTTAGTCCAAGAGATCTGGAAGCTATTTTTAAAAATAATGATAAGAATAAATGTGAGAATCAAGTAATGAAGAAAAAAAATCCATTAGGAGTAGCAGGAGAATGGATTCATACAGGGCAAAAGCAAAACTACAGAGCACAGTTAGAAAAAGACAGCAAGAGCCATTCACACAAGAGATGGTAGCATCAGATCATAAATTAGGATGGAGACAAGTCTGGTGGGACATGGCCTGTCTGCATGGGGTCATTTCTAAATACTTTTCTCTGCTCATTATCTCCAACACTCAGAGGTCAAGCTTGACATCAGGAGTTTTGTTTACATTGACTTACTCCAAGAGAACCCAATACCCTGGAAGCCGACAGTGATCTCTCTAGGAGAGAACTGTAGGCATGAATACATAAGAGCTATGTGCATGACTTTAAAGATTCTAGCATGCTCTGAAACTGCACACACACAAAAATGAGATTAACAACTTAGGTAGTGAATTCTATTTAGTCAGCATATCCAAAATAGTATATTTTGAGGTATAATCAATATAAAAGTTAGTAATATACTTAACCTTTTTCCATGCTAATTTTTCAACATTTAGGGTACATGTTATAGAATTTCTCAGTTAGTAATCATATTTCAAGGGCACAGTAGTCACAGGTGGCTACTGGCATCCCTGTGGTGTGGTATGGCTTTGAATCCATTCACCTAAATTATTTCACCATATACTGTTCACCTTCGAAAAGGACAGTCCTTTATCAAGACAGCTGATGCTGATTTGGGACCATACTCAAACAAGTAGAAACAAAGATGAGTGAAAATCATTTTTTAAATAGATGGCATTACAATGTCATTGCTATGAAGAGAATAAAGAAGAGACCAGGGACAAAGTTGAAAGAGACTAGGTTGTCTTTGACTGATATCTCTTTATATTATAGTAGACATATTTTCTACCAGAAAATACCAATGATGAGATTCAAACCACAATATCTAATATAAACCAATCAGATCACCCACATTTCCCTGGCCATAACTAATAGTCCAGAAATGGAATAAAGCTGTGACTAAAGTTGAGCCCATTAGAATGCTTCCAGAGATTTTGTGTCTACTGAAACCAGAGTCACTGACCCCTTTTCTTTTTGATCTTTGGTGTAGGCCTTTGTTGTGGCCGTGTCTGAAAGTTACATTTCTATTAAAGGGAAACTAAAGAGCAAGAGAAGTGTGGTACAAAGAGCAGAGATGAAGGCAAGATAGCGGTCTCAAGTAAGCATCCAGTTGTCCTCCTGGCCCAACCCTTCTCTGCCTCTTCAATAGTTAACTTATATAATGCAATACATCTCCTTTTTTTAACTCAAGATAATCTGAGTGTCTAACTCTGAAAACCAAAACTTCCCAATGTAGAAATGAGGGTCACTTATCATTGGAATTATAGTGAGATGCAAGTGTTACCCCAAAAAGGCAAATCTTAGTGACCTTAAAAGATCTAGCCCCCAATGGGGCATGGCCAAGATAGATGGAGATTCAAGAACACTGACTTGCCTTTCTGTTTTGTTCCTTCTTTCTCTGGGAGCAGATCAAGCCATCCATCATGAGACATTTCCACTCTTCAAAAATTGTCTCAAGGTTCAATTTATATCAGTGAGTGTTATAAATATTAATCCTTTATATAAATATTAATATTTAATGAATATTAATCCTTTACATAATATGTTACAAATAAGTATTTCTGCAATATCTGGCACCCAACATGGGGTGTCATCTGTTGTATAAGATTTTTTGCTTAGTTTGAGCTAGAGGTTTGACTTGTTTGTGGCAGCTTTTTTTTTTAAAAAAAAAAAAATGACTCAGACACTTATACTAATTTTATCTTGTTTGGCCTATGTCTCAGGCACATTATTAGCTGGCTCTTTTTTCTTAATACTTAATTAATATTTTTATTAATATATTTTGTCACATGGCCCATGGCCTTTAGCTTACTTGGGTCTTATATGCTTTTAGGGGGGCAGCTGGATGGAGTCTATCTAACTCCGCCTTTTTTTTAATCTGTCTTTTTTTTTTAATTTTTTTACTCACTTCTACAGTGCTCAATACAGACCAAAACAGTTATTGCATTTACAGCATACAGATGAACATTCCCACCACAGGAATTGTAATGACTGAGGAAATTATTTTCAATTTTTCAGATGAGCAGATTATAGGTTTAAAGGTGTCAAAATACAGGAAGAATAGCGAAAGATGAAATACTATGTGTAGAAAGAAGACTTTAAAGAAACATACATGGGTATAATTAGATTATTCATTTGGAAAAGAGCAGGACTGACTAAATAATTTGTGAGAACCAATGCAAAATAAAAATGTGGACTCTTGTTTTGAAAGTTAATCAGAATTTTTAAATGGTGATAAAAGAACATCAAACCAACTTGGTTTGACGGCAATAGCTGGTGATACACATGGATAGTACCACTTTAGCAGTACTGCAGAGTGAAATCTTGTCTGAGAGAGATACAAGGAGGGGGAGATGGTGGCAGGGCATATCTCCCTCCAAACAAGAACCATATATCCTCCAAAAAGTCTGCTAAAGTGACCACCAAGGCTGGAAGTGACAGAAACATTTGGAGTGACAATAAAATAATTCAGATGGGTCTTCTAGGGAGGAGTAGACACTATCCACTGTGAGGATTGTGGTTGGAATACAGAAGGTAAACAAACACTCAAAGGTTAGACATAGGGGTAGAAGGATGCTCAGAAAATCAATCAGTTTGTAATAAATCCTTTTCTCTAAAACTATGTAAGCTCCCTGGAAGGACAGACATAGAAACAGTAAACTGAGTCACCTTTGGGAACCATGCAGAGTTTGGTTATACATGGCACATGTCTCTTAGCTGCCTGCCTCCCTGTACAACTGTTATTTGCTTATTTCTGCACTACCTGGCACTGCTCTAAAATCAAGACTTCACCAATAACCATACTTAGCATTAAATATGCTCTTGGTATTTCTCAAGGACTTTAGAAGCAATAGTAAATAACTCAATACAGTCTAAGAAAAAGTGCAAAAGTCTCTAAGAACCAGGTACCTGTTCAGTCAAGATGTTAGAGAAAGTGTCCTGACACAAAATACTAGGGGATCTATAAGTTCTGGAATGATAGTCAATTATTATGAGGGTCAGGGTTATATGCACAGGAGTACATATGTGTGTGTGAGTGGCAGGGAGGATATTCTTTTGAGGTCTGCATTAGAAGATCTGAACCAAAAAAAGTGTTATGGGATATTGCTATTGTATACTTTTAAGATTTGTCACTTGTATTGGCTTAATAAAACACTGATTAGCCAGTGGAGGCAGTGGTGCAATCAGACTAGGAGAATTCTGGGTAGATAAAAGGGAGAGAATCAGTCATGAGCCAGACACAGAGGAAGCAAGATGAGAATGCTGGACTGAGAAAAGGTACCAAACCATATGGCTAAACACAGATAAGAAGAATTATGGGCTAATTTAAGCCTAAGAGCTAGATAGTAACATGCTTGAATACTGGTCCAGGAGTTACTATAATATTAAGCCTCCAAGTTACTTATGTCATAAGAAGCTACAGGATTGGCAGAGTGGAACAAAAAAGCTTCTGACTACCAAGAAGGAACCCCAACATTGTAGAACAAACTTAAAATATTGAGCCCAGCACCTGGAGACATGGCTCATTTGGTAAAGCATCTGCCATCCAAGCATGAGAACATAAATTTGGATTCTAGCGCCCATGCAAAAAAACATTGAGACCTTTGCAGAAAAAAGGGGAGAACTTGATCTTGCTTCATCTTCTGCATATAAATACAATATAACCAAGAGGGCATAGAATCTATTATCACAGTTAGGTCTAATTTCCAGAGAAATAACTCATGAATGGGACTATTGCTCATAGCTACCAATGCATACAGTTTTCTTAATAATGTGTACATGTTAATTGTTTTAAATATCCCACTTCAAAACAAAAAAAAATGTGGCTTTCTGTTGACGACCTTATATATGTGCCCAGCTTTGCACTTCTTGCCTTGATGCAGAGATGCTTCTATTTAGCTTGCTATTACGGTGATTGTCTGTCTCTCAGGCCCTCGGCTGCTGTCTGCGTCAATCACTCTCTTTATGCAGATATTTCACAGCCTTTTGTCTGGTTTACTTTAAAATAAGAAGAAGAAGATCTTGCATGAAAATGAATGGTGAGAGGACAGAATCCCACCCTCTGTCTACCACACCCCTCCTGCATATGACTGACCCCCAGTGCTGAGATCCAAGAAATGGGACCATCTCTGAAGGTCTGGTATGACTCCTTACATCAAGAGGTAAACATACCTCAAAAGGATTTTTGCTACAAAATTGTAATCACAGAAATAATATGGTGAACTCATAGTGACAGGGGCAGATGGGTTGAAACTGTATAATACAGTCTTTTATCAATTGCATACCAATGCAACTCTATAGTAATTTTACCTTCTTTCATTGGTGGCATACTTTGGGCCTTTTCATATGATAATGAGCTCGTGATATCATTTTGCAAAGAGTATGAAGAAACTATTTTCACTCTGGTGCAGTGTAATAAAAATTGTTTCCTCCTAGTCCCTTATTATTGATGCCATACATCTCAGGGCTATTGACAAACTTAAATCATTTTATCAAGTTTATTTTATATCTGAGCTAGGAGATTTCAGAACATTCCAAAAGTTTCCTTGTGCAACACATAAGCTTAAATAGTGTTTGTACCATTTATGTACCAGGACCTTAGAAGGGCTCATGCTACTTAGAGGTTCCCAGGTCTACATGTCATTAGAATGTACACCATTGCACGTCTAAGTGGCTTCTAAGGTCCCGCTTTTGTGGGCACTGATTTTTACTCCCGTCCCGTTACCTGCAGCACCCTCCACAGTCTGTCTTCTCTGCTCCTCTGCCTCCATTCATTTTGCTGTATAGGATTCATGCTGTCTTCCCATTGCTGGGACTTTGCGTCTGTGCTCCATGCCTTGAATTCCTTTCCCACTGCTCTAGCACTGGTCTCACTAACTCCTCGGGATCGCTTACTTTTGGGTGTCTTTGCTCACTATGCCAAGTCTCCATACTTGATCTCAATTATATATAATTAGATACATTTTCACAAGTTTCTACAAATATATATTCTCTCTATCTCCCTCCCCCCTCCTAGAAGATGAGGAGCACATCTGGTTTTGTTATATCCTAGTACCTCATACATGGTCTGGCTCATAGTTTGTGTTTGAGACGTATTTAGTGATCAGGTTTGGATGGCAAAGGATAAAAGGCTTTAAATTTAAGTTGTTTGATGGCCTCACTTTTCCTAAAAAGGAAAAGAAATACCAAGAAAATGAGGTTAGTTTTCCCTTTAGCTTCATTTCATCTGAGTCAATGCCCATTGGTAGATCACAAACCAAGCCAGGCGCTATGAAAGCATCTTCACCCTGGAACATGCCTGTTGAACTTTAAGAAACCACAGGTGCCACTATAAATACCAGAGGAAATCAAAGTTTGACGTCTGAGGTAAAAAGAAATATGGATGAAATGATTAATACTTCAGGAGAGGACACAGATGCGGCCTAGCTTTGGGAAGAAGTTGAGGTTAGGCAGCTGTGTTTTCCCAAAAGATCAAATATCCTGTGCCTGCTGTTAACATGTTGGTACAAGCTCCTCAGGCAAAACAGACCTTGAGGAGAGCTTGAACCTTTCTGTGTGGTAAGAAGACTGGCTCCTCGAAGAGTATCCCACTTAGACCCTCTTGGTGTGTGTGAGTCCAGCAGCACAGATGCATCTCCTTAACTGGGCACTGTACTTAAGAGAGAGTTAGAATCTTCCCTGTATAGCTCCATGTGACTCAGCCTAGGACACAGAGAGCAGGGTTCCAACTCAAGCCAGTCTAGAGTCAAAATCAAGTCTTTAGCCTTTGTCCATCTTCTTAGTAGAAGATAAATATTGTTAATCAAGACTGTAGCAGTGACCATGGACAGATGAATAAATAAGGAAAATATGGTGTGCATATGTACAAGAAGTTTTACTAAGCCATAAAGAAGAACAGAAATATGTTGTTTGCCAATAAAAAAGGATGAAACTGGAATCATCATGTTAAGCAAAATAATTCAGACTTAGAAAGACAAAATGCGGTGTGTGCATGAGTACGTATGCGTGTATGTATGCGTACATGCATGCGTGTGTGCATGTGTGTGTTTCTCATTAGCAGAATCTAGATTTTAAGACATGGAAGTAGAAGGAGAATACTTTGGTGAGAGAAAGAGATCCAGTGAAAAGGGAAAACAAGAGGATTTGGGGAACTGAATTTCATAAAAGCACATAATATATATGTCTTTAAAGATCACAGTGAACACTATAAATTTGTACAGTGAATATATGCTATATTTAAAAACACTTAAAAACAAGTGTGATCCTATTACAAAAATGAATTAATCAGTTAATAAATAAATGAATAAATAAATAAATCTCAGGAATCAACTAACATTGTCTCCCACTGGCCAAACACAAAAATTTGTGTCTTAATATGAATAATAGCTGAAAGAAGTTTAAAGCCAAGTTTGGTGGTATGCAATTGTATTTCCAGCATTTGAGAGGAGGAAGTGGAAGAATCACAAGTTCAAGGCTGGCCCTTGCTCCATGAGACCCTGTCTTAAAACAAACAAAAAAGAACTTTCAAGTCCATGAGCGCAAAATGGCAGTAAAAATAAAATGAGCTCATTAGTGCCCTACATGGAGAAACAAACCAATTTATTATTTTCAAAACTAGAAAATAAAGGAATCAAGCAGTAACTTATTTTTCCACTTAAACTCTATCTCAGGACAATAAGTAATTGATGAGGGGAAAGCTATTCTTTACAATGTTATTCCGATAATTAATAGAAAAGGAATGATGTTATCATTATCATGAACAAAAGCAAACATCAGTGGCTGCTGACAACAGAAGGATGTCACCTAGGCTTCCTAGTTAAACATACAGACTCCCCCAGACATGTCCAACCTGCAGGCCACGGGCCTCCTTGACAGCAGTGAGTGAGGTCCAACACAATGTCAAAAGGTTGCATATCTGAAACTCATGAAGTATTCTTACAAATAAATAAATATTAAAATGGACCAAATAAAATAAATGGAACAGCCCAAATCTGAATTTGGTCAAAATCTAAACCTAGCTACTAATATGTTTTGTTAGAATTCCCAAGTGCAAAGGGCTAAACTTTAGGGTTAAACTAAAGAGGCTGCCATGTGAGCGCTGGGAACTAATCCTGGGTCCTCTGTAAGAACAACAGCTTTCATAAGCACCAAGCTGTCTCTCCAGTCCCATAATCCTTTAGGAAGAATACAAAAATTTAAATAAATGAACATTGAGAGAAAGAAAAAATCAAAAGTAACTTAACAGACCTACAAGCCATTTGCAATGTATAGACCTTATTTGGATACTGAATTGAGAAAAAAAAATCTCAAAAATTATATGATAAATTAGAAAACTCAAATAAATTGAATGGTAATCATCTCAGGGGCTATAATAAAAATACTCAGGTTATTTTTAAGGCTAATCTCTGTCTTTGATACTTAAATATTTAGAGGTGAAATGCTATAATAGCTGAAATTTCAAAATATTTCAGGAGAATAAAAGAAGTGGCTACAATATTTACCAGTTAGGTATGTAAAAACTAAGTAAATAGCCTGCTTATGATGCCATCTACCTAATCTTTAATATCATCTATAATGAAAGCCACGTAGACAGTAAAATTTAACAGCAATTAACAGTCCTTCTTTGGATATAAATCAAGGGTATAGAGTAACAGTTCTCAATCTGTGGGTGGTGACCCCCTTGGGGGTCAAGTGACTCTTTCACAGAGGTCACATATCCTGCATATCAGATATTTACATTACAATTCATAGCAGTAACCAAACTATAGTCATGAAACAGCAATAAAATAATTTTAGGGTTGGAGGCCATCACACCATGAGGAACTGTATTAAAAGGTCACAGAATAAGGAAGGTTGAAAACCATCATTACAGAGGGTAGAAATCAGATTTAAAAACAAAACAAAAAACTAAAGCCTGAAGTGACCCAGCCGTCTCGGTTTTGTTACCTGCTGCTATGTTAAAATACCTGGGGTTTATTTTACAGACAATTCCAGGTGATTGCCCACCACTGCAGGGTAATCAAGGCAATGGCAAAAACTAAAAGCAACTGGTCACATCACACCCACAGTCAAGAGCAGTGAGTATGAGCAAGAAATAAATGCATGCATGGGCACTTCACTTTCTCCTTTTCATATGGCCCAGGACCCAAACTTAGGGAACATATCTACCCACTTTGAACATAATAGAGTCAATCTCCCACACACCTGTCCACAGGCCAGCCTGATCTAGGTAATTCCACACTGAGACTCACTGCACTGTGTCAAATTGACTATTAAAACTAGCCATCACACAGCCCTGTGAAGACTTCACTAAGTTTCATGGTGAGATGCTCAAGAATCTGGGCTCTAGCATCTGTTGCTAAGTTACACAGAACCAGTCCAGTATTCTCACCTGGTGAGTGCTATCACAAAGCTAGCTAGCCACTTCCTCTGTGTTGGGATGATCAGATGAGAGGATGGTGCAGGGATACTACCCAGCACAGTTCCCAGCTCTCAGCGTACAATAATTCATTAGTAAGCATCATTGTAGGCATTGCTTTCATCTTCCTGATGAGCTACAGTAGCCCCAAGCAGATGCTTTGACACAGTGACCAGGCATCTCTCAGTGGCCATCCCTGTTACAAAAGCCACCTGGGGGGTAGGGAATGAATATTCGCATCTCCAAGGCCAATTCTCAGAGCTTTCTCACACACTTTCCCTTTCTTTCTTTTTTTCCTCTCATCTACCAACCTCTATTCTTTCCCACATTCTTCCCTCTTTCCCATAGCAGCACTTTTCACAGTGACAAGTGAGGCGCTAATCTAAGCAATAATTTAACTCCTTGCTTCCTCCTTAAAACTCCCCTAATTACTGGGTAATGGGTCTGCAGAGGCAGTGGGGCTGGGTGAGCTCTGCCTCGCAGGCACAGCTATAGTTCATCTGTCTGTTCCCTAAGAGCACTCTAAAGTTCACCCTTATAAACATGTCACCGAGCTAATAATTGAGTGACTGGTCAGGAGGTTCCACTTGTGGTACCTGTGGGTCACCGATCACTCAGGGGTGATGGATCTTTCTCCAATACTCGGCTGGGCCAGTCACAGAGCCTTCTATCACCCTGAGCAGAACATTACTCTCTGAGAAGACTGGAGTATGCCCCAGTGTGCTGTTGTAGCCATGGCCTTCATCTGGAAGGGCCAGGCTAGAACACCACCTCCCTTCCATCACTCATTACCCTGACCACTAGTGTTTCCTGCCAGGCTCTCCTAGGATTTGCTGACCCTGAAAGGCAACAGAAGACTGTTAGCTTTCAGGGCAAAAATTATTGTACTAGAGAGTTAAATTCTCTTTGAGAGTTGATGTTTTGTGAGATTTGTAAAAAGAATCGGAACATGGCCTTCACAAATGCACTTTAATGTACTAGAAACTTACCACCTCTGAGATATGAGTCTATGAGTCCATTGTTTAATAGCATTGATGACCAGTTTCCTCATTTACAAAAAAAGAGTTGGTAGTACTTGCTTGCTTCCCAGGGCTGTAAGTAACAAAATGTCTGATGGTGTCCAGCATACTACTGATAAATGGTAATTTGTGCTAAATAAACTTTATTTTTTTCTTCTATTTTTATAAGAAATATTTCTCTCTTTTCTCCTTTGGTAATGAGACAAGACGTAATAGCTAAGGTTGGAATGAAAGGAACTTAATCCAAACTCTGTCCTTTGAGCTCTGATTGCATGGCCCTGGGAAGTTCACCTAACCTCCCTGGCCTCAGCTTCTTACTCCATCATATGGCAATGCTATTAAGAGTGTCACAGGGCTCCTGTAAGGATTAAATTAAATAATGTGCCTGAAACACTTAGCATAGTAATTGGCAAATAATTGAAGGTAACCTGTAGATAAATATTAGCACAGAAGTATGTTTAATATGATTTTTTAAATATCTTTATTCATAGTTCATCCTTAAATATATTCTAAAAATAAATTTTCAAAGATTTTCAACTTTAAATTGGACAAGAGAGAGAGAAACCACAAAATTGGGTTGGTAGGGAAGAGATGGTGAATCTGAAAGTGTTTTGATCAAAGGACTAATAAATTTTTTTTAAAGTAAGATCTTTGCTTATACAAAATTAATACATCTCTAAGTAGACCTGCCTCAAAGAGTTTGCAAAACATTTAGAAGAACAGGCTATAGGGTGGGAACAGAAAATCTATCTCTTACTTGGCAACAGAGTAGATGATGTAAAATGGAAATACTACTAAGGGGTTTGAAAAGAAAAAGGCAGTATTTCTTTTCAAAGACAGTTATGGTAGAGAGGACCTGAGAGCTGTGAGTCTACACATCAGCACAGGGCAAAGGAGCAAGAGGCAGAGAGCTGGAGAATGAACTCCAGATAAGAAGAGAAAAGCAGGCTCAGAACAGAGCACATCGCATCCCATTTGTGTCACAGCATAGGAACTTGGTCCTGTGCTTTTGGGGTTTGTCCTGGGAAGACGTAAATACCTAATCTGTGATGGGCATTAGGCTGAATACTTCACCAAATCCCATACCAACCTTGCTGCCATTTGCAGAAAGTCTGCAATTTTTATTCATAGGACATAGGGGTGACTCAATCATTTAGTCCATTTTTACAGAACAACCCTAACCACTCTAAGACACATTTTTGAATTCTTGAATAGCCAGCAATGAAGTAGTCTTGCCAAGTAAGTCAGAATAGATACCACCATCTTTTTTTCATATGCTGTAATCTGTGTGATAACCTAATGGGATATTTTATTATTGTTTTCTCATTGAGTGCTGAAACAGGGATGGTTACTGTAGGAAAAATGCTTCAGAAAGCTATTGAAACAAAGCTGGCAATATTCAGATATTGCTCAAATAGCAGGTCTTCTTGCTGAACTATCCAAGACCTTAAACTGGCCAACTTTGTGTAACTTTAAGAATAAGCATGAAAATATACTTAACAAGTTGTTACATAAAGTTTACTATAAACTAGGTGGACAATTTATAAAAACTCATTTACAAATTAAAGAGATTTGTAAGATTATAGAAATATGTATGAACTGAAAAATCTATCAGATAATCAAATGGGAGAAAATCTGTAAAATATGTTTTCAAAAATGTTAAGGGCAAAGACAAAGAAATGTGGAACACCTAATACAGAGGAAAGGCACTTGAAGAAGTTGGCAGTGAAGTGCAGGGAGATGATAACATTAGATGGTTTGTGGCTTTTTTAAAACATAGATAGAGTCCTACTGCTAGCTGAGCTCCTGGCTCCGACATTGTCACCAGGAAATGCACAGCAACGTCTTTAGGACCCAGATGTCATATCTACATCTTACTCATCAAAATGGTTCATAAAAAATAATAAAGATGTATAGAGAAGAAAGATAATGAAGTAAAAAAATGCTAACATTTGGGAAATCTGAGGGGAGAGATATTGGAATAGAGAGGTTTTTATATTTTGCATGTTTACATGAGGCTAAAATTATAGCACAAGAAGTCTAGAAGAAGTAAAATAAAACAAACCATAATCAAGGTACATGATATGAGGAAATAAATCTATTTTCAATAAAAGGAAAAATAAATAAATAGAATTAAAACTTACATAAATGTTTTTGTTTTAACTTTTAGAAATCATATTTTTATTTTCGTTATTTAAAAATTTAAATATATTGAGATGACTTTTGAAACCTCAACTTTAATGTTTGCTTGCAGTTTGTGTTAGTGTAAAAACAGAAGAGAGTTTTGACAATGGAATTCTTCCCCACGTGGTTCAAACAGGTGAGGCTGGCTGAGCTGCCAACAGTGTGATGAAGAACTTACAGAGCACGTCTATCCCCCTGTATGGAAAACAGACTTGCCAATGTCTTTGCTCACCTTTTATAAAAGGTATATAATTCAATGATGCATATAAGAGATTTCAAACAGCTTGATAAAATTAATTAGAGACATAATTATCTTTAAAGAATTCAAATTAATATTATTCATTATTTCAAAAGTTTTGGCGTCTTCCCATAATGGCCAAAGCCACTCTGAGCAAAATGGAAAGATTTGAAAACTTCTCAGATTCTATGTTTTTTCTAAAATGAAAATCTGGACTCTTGACTGCTCACAACATCTTCTTTCTAATGATCCATAAATCCAATATTGCATTGGAGTTCTCCCTCTATTCTGAGACATGGTGCCTAACTGTGAATCTGTAGGGAACTGCGTTGTACCACGCCCTAAAGGTGGGCCTTCCACCTTTAGGGTGAGTGCTCTCGGCTGTAGGCGAGGATGGTGGCTTGCTTCCGGCGCCTCAGGACCTATGGGCAATGTCTACGTGGCTTACCAGGATTGGAAGCCCAGAGGGTATTTAGCCTCGAGCAGACTCCCCCCCCCCCCCCCGGGGTCGTTCGTCGTTCGTGAGAGAGTGTGTGAGAGAGTGAGTCGTTCGTCATAAGTCTGAGAGTGAGTGAGTGAGAGACAAGAAGATAATTAAAGGCCCGAATAAACTGCAAAGAGAAGGATCTGGTGTTGCGTGTTTCTTGCTGGCGAGATGGCACGCGACATGAATCTACCAGTATCTCAAAAGACTTCTATCACAGTGAAACTCTTAGAACTAGAAGAAGAAAAAATTGATAATAAATAGTGACTTGGATACTGATCCCAGGAAAAACAGACATTGGAGATGTCAGGGAGCATGCGCCAGGACCCTTTCCTCTCCTCTCATTTCTCAGCATTTCACCACACAACAAAGTGAGCCAGATAGAGATGTTTTTGGCTTATCCAGCCAATAGGGATAAGAAGTTTCTGTGTTTTGAGAACTCTACCCTGTACATGGCAAGTGAGAACAGGTACACAGATATCTTCTCCACCCTGTCACTTGACTTTTACAACACTTAGAAGTACAGTTTCTTGAAGAGTGACAGGCAGCCATCCCATAGAACTCAAACCTCTGCCTTGCTTGTGGAATATTTGCACTTCATTAGGAACTAGCAGTAGACACTCAAGGATCAGCCCAAATAAGGCATGTTTTCTCTGCTTTAAGATCCCTCTGATCTGGGAAAAGCTCAATTCTCTTCCAAATACCTGTATTTTGTTTTGTTTTTCTGAGATAGGACCTCACTATCTCTAGAACTGACCTAGAACTCAGGATCATCCTGGTTTAGTCTCCCAAGTGCTGAAATTAAAGGAGTGTACCACCGTATTTGGCTTGTACTCTGCTCTGTATTTAAAATAGCATGAGTTGTTGCAAAAACATAACTGTCTTATGGTACATTCTCACTATGTGACATATACTATGTACTTTGCTGAATAACTGGATTATTTAATAGCAAGTACTATCATCATTACTTTTACAAACTGAGGTTTACAAAAGATTCACATCTTGCAAGTAATGGAGATGGATTTGGAACCCCGGCAGTTTGATTCCAGAACTCTTGGCCACTAAAGTGAATCTATAGTCATGTGCCATATTACACTATTTCCATCAATAGTAGACCACACGCAGGTCTATGATTCTATAATATCTTACAAACTAGATATACCATATCCCTTTTGTAAGTACACTCTACATTGTAGGCACAACAAAGGGACAATGCATTTTTCATAACATATTCCTACTGGTACACATACACATCTGTAATTTTATGCCAATTTCTTATTACTGAGATGTGTATGTCACAAAATATATAATAGCATTTTTACTAATTGAAGAATATATATGTATATATACATATATACATATATATATATATATGGGGAGAGAGAATGTGTGTGTTATAGTTAAGGATAAGAAAAACTCAGGAAACTTACTTTAAGCTTTGAATTTCTTTTGTTGAGTTGAGGGCATGTGTTCCATTAAAGCTAATTAAATTTATTCTTTTCATTGTGAAATGTTTCAAATATTTCTATAACTACAGAAATATTATAACAAAATTGCATGCCCACCACCCAGATTTAACCAATATTATTCTATCACAGTTTCTTCAAATTTTGTTTAAAAATAAACAGTCCATACCCATCCACCCACCAACAAGCACCTGAGTTGGTTCTATAGCTTGGCTATTATAAATTACAACAAATAGGAATTCCTTTGAAGTCGTGGTTATTTTTTTTTCATGATATCCAGATGTGAGGTGGCTGAACCAGGTAGACAAACTTGGAAGCCATTATGATGAGTGAAATAACACTAAGATACAATCTTATTTGCATGTGCAATTCAAAAAGTTAAGTTGGTAGAAGGGTGGTGACCAAGGATAGGTAGGGTGGATAAATGAGAAGATGCTGGCAAAAGGCACAGACATGCACCTGCTAGATGAATGAGCCCTGGAGACTAAAATACAACATGGCAGCTGTAGTCAGTAGTGCTGTATTATGTGCTAGACATTTACTAAGACTTGCGGGGAGCAGTGTGCATGCATATGTGTGTGGAGAGAGAGAAAAAACATTTACATATATATTTATAACACATACTTACTATATATACATATATATATAAATTATGAAATCAGGCATAGTGGCTCATGCTTGTAAATCAAGCACTCAGGAGACAAAAACAGAAGGTTTGAAAACTTTAGGCCAGCCTGGGCTACATATCAAATTCCTGGTCAGCCTGGACTATATTATGAAATTATCACAACAAAATAACTTTTGTCTGTGAACTTCTAGATCTGCAAGTAAGGTATTTCAATAATAATAATTTTAATAAAATTAAGCAAAATGATGGCTATATTAATTAAGCATGCCAATCATTACACAATGCATACAGGTGTGTATGTGTCAGGTGTTTGTATTCATATGTGTGCAGCATGTATGTACACATACATGTAGAGCCTAGAGGTCTGTGTCAGGTGTTTTCCTCATTCACTTACATCTGATGCTTTTTGGGTACTCATTGAACCTTCCTCTTCCTCTTCCTCCTCCTCCCCCTCCTTTTCCTCTTTAGTTAATTTGACCATCTATAAATTTTTTATGAAAAAAGTTTTATCTAAGTTTTAAATTAATTAACAGGATGCTTTCTTTTTCATTTGTAATTCTTTTTCTGCAGTAACCCTACACTTCTTCTATTTCCAATACTCTTATTCTTGATTTCTTTGCCTGTCAAGTTTTGCCTGAGGACTATTCTTATCAGCATTATTTCAGAACAGGAAAAACAAGGAAAGCTTTCTGCTGCTCAAGCGTGGTTTGGCTTTGCTGTTGTTGACATTGTTATAGTGCTTTGCTTTGTTTTAACCACTTAAAATCATGCACCTGTGCTGAGGTGTGTCTCCCTGGCTGGATCGTTTTGGGGACATAGAAGGAAAGACATTCACATTGAGGGCCACCATCCATATTTGTGGAAGCACCAGGCTAAAGAGCCAGGATGAACATGGAAGAACGAGAGAAGCTGAGCAGAGAGGTCTCCGAGGAGTTCCTGCTTAATCGCTTGCCAACTGAGCACCCTTGAGTTTACATTAAAAATAAAAAACAGTATCTGACTTCTTATAAAGAATGAAAGTGTGTGTGGATCCTGGAACACTCAAAGACAACTGCTGTCCAGCCAGACCTTGCCACAGTTGCTGATGACATCAGAATTATTATTGGTTTCAATTGAGTGAAGGCCACTGGGCAGGGCCAGCTGAGGCCAGACTTCCCGTTCCCTCACACCTCTCCTGCCTGGACCAGAGCAGCTGAAAGGTCTAAGATAGACCTTGGCCTGACCCTCAGAGATTTCAGGACTTATCAGCTGCTTTCTAAAAGCAACAAGGCCCATGCTTTTATAGAGCAGACAGTGTGGTTTTGAAAATGCAGAATTTCATAACTAGTGATTCCCAGATAGTATGTCAATGCTCTCAGGAGTGGAATTATACCCAGGACTGGTATAATTACTCCCTGACCTACTTGTATAACATGGTGTTGGTTAAATTGTCTCCCTCATGTCCCAGGGGTTCCACACACCAAATATCCTTTTTCCTACAACATACCAAGGCTAGACAGGCCACATGGCCCCACACTCAATTCATCCAAAATTTTAAACAGTAAGCATTAATATAAACGTTCATTGAAGGAAAGTGATATGCAGTTTTAATCATATCTTTTGCTGTAAGAATTCCACATTTCTCAGGGTAAGAACCAAATGTGTTCCTTTGACCTCTTTCTCTAAGATATCTGATATGGAAGACAATATCACTAGCATTAGGTCTCAGGATAAAATTATAATGAGGAAAGCCAACAGACATCATCATGTGAGCCATGAGGTCATGTTCAAAGGATCAGAGTTCTTTCCCATGTGTACATGCACACACATGTCCACACCAACACCTCTGTTTTAGCTCCATTTAGCTTAACAGTCAGAGCTCAATGTAACATGATTACGTTGGCTAGAGAGAGGCTAACACTGTGAGAAGGCTGGAGAGAGAATAGCCAGTGACTGGGGAAGGAAACTAATGAGGAGCTACAAAGCAATGGAGAAAGCAGAAGCAAACATAGAATTAAAGAGAACAAGACTATGGGGGTGGAGAGGAAATACCAGAGTATCACACTCTTGAAGATTTCATTTGTTTACTTACTCATTCATTTGCTTGTTTGTTTGTTTTGTGTGTGTGTAACAGAAAAAGAATTTATGTGTAGGTGTGTGTGTGTGTGTGTGTGTATAAGAGAGAGTGAGATGTGTTAATGTCTATGTAAGTACCTTTGCCTGTGTGGAGACCAACTGAGAACACTGTGTTTCCTGCTGTTACCCTTCATCTTATGCCTTTGAGGCAGGGTCTCTCACTAAATCTGGAACTAGGCTGATGATGTACCTGGCTTTTTATATAGGTTCTGGAGCTTTGAACTCAGGTCTTAATGCTTGTGCAGCAGTGCTCCTACCAAATGAGCTCACTCCCCAGCTCCTACTCTCAAACATCTTAAAAGCTTGCCTCACCTTACCACTTCTTCCTAGTGGGAAGCTGTGTAGCTCCCTCTCCACACTGTGAATGGAGAAGTATCTAACCACAGTAGGTGTGTGGCATCACAGTGGTCCAGACCTGTACCATCATATTTGGTAACAGTTATCAGATGTTCTAGCAGGATGGAAGGCTTGTTGGTGTATTTAACTGTTAGGACATTTGTGAGAAACTACTTTCATCTCTTGGATAAACCCAGTCGATGGGTGGTGGCTACCTAGAATACCAGCTTCAGAGTGCCTTCATGACTGAGCAGTGAAAGATGAAGGAGAATCATAGCTATGCTTCATGTTTGACAGCCTACATAGACATAATTAAGTCTGCTTTGCTTTTTCCATCTCCAAAGAGGATGTGCTCTGAACTGACTAGCCTTTCCACATCCCTACAGTGTGCCTAGTATGGTAGTAGATGCTTTGTTGCAATTAGCTCATTTAATTTACTGCAAACAGGCATCTCATGGCTCTGCTTGTTGTTTCTGCCCCTCTTACCTGCTAGAGCTATGTCTGAAATGAGAACAGGTAAAAATTAATGCTTCTGAAGCTGACCTTTGCTCTCCAGCTTGCCTGGACTACGACTAGAGCACAGCTGGAATGAGGTGGTCACTGTGGAAGGTAAGTGTTTGGCACACAGAAGATCTCTACATTTTGCTATTTTCTTTCATGTAAGTTTTGCATGTGTTTGCAATTTTCTGTTTTAGAGAGGCTTCACTGAAAAAGAAATTATATTATTTTAGACACTGAGGCCATTTTTATTAACTGTGCTCTTGACAATTTCATATATATAATGCATTCTGGTTACTCTCAGCCCGTATCCTCCCCATGTCCCTCCCATTCCTGTCATACACATCCCCTTCCCTAGAAGTCCCTTTCTTGTGTCTTTCTGCTTTGTTTTGTGCCCCACTAAGTTTAATCAGAGAGCCATCTGTGTGACCAGAAGTTTGGAAATGTCTGCTGGAGGCTAGTGGATTCACCTGTGGGTATTCTACTGAAGACAATGGTGCCCCAACCTGCCAGGATCCATCAATAGCAAATAACTCAGGAGGGAGCTATCGGATCCCTTGGACCCCTCCCTGATCCATTACTGACAAGCCTAGTCTTATTCAAGTTCATTGGAGGCAATCCCAACTGCTGTAGGACCATGATTGTGATGGCTTTGCTAAGCCCAGAAGATGGCATTTCACACATCCCTTCTCTTTATGGCCTGGCTCCAACATCCTTCACATCCTCACTTCTATGATGGTCCCTGAGCCTTACAGTGGGTGGTATAAACATCCTGCTTAGGGCTGAGCACTCAACTGTAACTTATTCCTAGCACCTTGAGCAACCTCTGCATTTATGGCTATTCATGGCAAGGAGATGCTTCTCTGATTAAGGTTGGGAGAAACATTTGTCTATGAGCATAAACACAAATGTTTCTCAGGCAGCTTGGGACCATGACAATTTAGCTATACAATAGACATTTGTGACTTTCAGTGCCGTTTGTATGAATGTGAAATAAGAAACATAAATCCCATCATTCAAAGGCCAGTAAATGAAAGAAGATGCAGGCATACACAAGGTTTGGTGCTCAGAACTTCCTACATTGTTTTGCTCACAGCATTCTGCTGGGGCACAACCTGGAGATGCATCCTCAACAGTCAGCTTTGGGGGTCTATATCAGACAAGGGTCATCCTTCCCAATGTGTCCTTCCTAAAGGACCCAGTGGCCAGTGACTGGGAGAAGCATCAATAAAGCCCCAGTCATTGTGAATACTAGACAATGCTAATGATAAACAAATAAATATTATCCAAGACAATGCTAGTTTATAATCACTCAGAGCTTACTTCCTTTCAGGCTGGATGTGCACCGTGACTTGATTTTTTTCTTTTTTCCAAATCCTGCCATTCCTTTTGCTTTTCACGGGTTACCCCATGTAAACATCTTACACCTCAACTTTCAACTGTGAACCTCCATCAGAAGCGACCTACTGGAAGAGGTGAGAGCAAGTGTTCCTAGTAAACCCAAATATTATCAGTATTTAGCATCCCAAGCTGGCCTACTGAGTCCAGTGCTAGGCAGGCGAAGCATGTATCAGGAGCTCAGACACAGGTTCCAGGACGCTCTAAGCAGCAGGAAGGCATCAAGGCTAAATTCAGAGAAGGCCTTTCCTGGCATCAGCTCCCTGCAAGCCCAGCTGGATGCAGCTGCTAGATGACTTTGAAGGCTGAAGCTCATGCCCTGACCCAGAAGGCCTCCCAGCAGCTCAACCTCAGAGGCCAGGACCACTGTGCAGCACCTCTACTTGCCTGCCATTCTGAGCAATGCCAGAGCCAGCAGGTGGCTCTGAAATACCCCATGTAATTAGAAATCTCATTTCCATTCCTGGTCTCTGGTTTGCATGGCAAAGGGAGCCGTTTTTCTGGAATGAATTATCCCCTCCCTGCAGATGTCTTCAAAGGCTTATAATCCAAAACGGGCTCTTGGAGACCCAGCCTCCCAGGGCCGCCCCTGCACACAGGAAGTCACTCTTTTGCCCACACAGATGGGCTTTGGAAACATACAAAGTGCCGATGTGGCAGAAAAGTCAAGAGCAAGAGTGTGTGCCTGGATCTTAGGATAGCTCAGGCTACCTTTATCCTTACCTCCACTCAGTATATCTGGGACTATCCCGCCTCTAACAGCAAATGGCTTATCTAAGAAGCCCTTAGTCCCAGCCAAACCCTATCTTCTCTTAGGAGGGATGAAACCGAGACAGCTCTGGGGGTTACTTAGTATTAAAATCCTTATCTCTTAGTCAAATTGAAAAAGGTTCTGTGCACGTGTGTGTGTGTGTGTGTGTGTGTGTGTGTGTGTGTGTGTGTGTTTACATATATGTGCCATATATGTAAGTAAGTTCTGTACTGTAATTATTCATCTATCCATTTATTTCTAACAAACATATATTATGTCCCTACTAGTCATATACCAGATAATGCCTGCTGCCTGCCCAGGGAGGGATGGGGAGTTGTGGAGAAGAAAGAATGACCTGATGTGGTGGGAGGGGCAAGGGACCTTGAATAAGGATATACAAGGATAGAAAGTGTGACTTCTTTGCTCATAATAATAATAATAATTAATAAATAATAAAAAAGCTTTCTCACTCCAGAGTAAGGGTTTCTTGGAGATGGTTACAAAGGCTATAAATGATCTAAATAAAGTTAAAAATCTTGAAATAAAGATATAGACATCTGAATAGATATTTCCAACACAACAGGATGTTTCTGAAGGTGGATTCTGATCCATGCCTCCAGCAGGCTCCACAGCTCTCTCTGGTCCAGGGACCAGCACCATCAGCATTCTGTCAGAGCTTGTTAGAAATGCAGCTTCTCTGACCCTAAACCAGCTCTATCAGAATCTTTCACCTTGAACATGCTTCCAGGAGGAGAGAAGCATTGCTTCTTTGGACAGCAGTTATGCCAAGGGAGGCCATCCAGTAAGTCATCTGATATTAAAGTTGTTCTGGGACAGTGTCAGGACTTCCCAAACCCAGAGAACCTTCTGCTTTTCAGTCTTATGGCAGAGTGTATATGGAGGGAGGGGTCCTCAGTTTACCAATGGAGTCAGCTGCAGCCATCACACCTGTTGAATGCAGCCCTGTGAAAAACCACCATAAATATCTGCCTAGTCAAATGTAGTCAGGTTGGACAGCTGTCCAAAAGCAAAAATTAGTTACTAAAACAAATTGCTGCCAAATCACCTCAAAATTGAAATGACTTTAAATATCAGCTATGCATTTTGCAGTCTCTCCAGAGACTATCTCATCTCTCACATGGCAACTCAGGGACCCCAAACAAAGCAAACACTTTGTCAAAAGTGATATCATCAAACATGATATCACTATCATGTATTTCCTGTGATGCAAGGGCTTTGCTGATTGAAGCAAGACACAGTCTTGCCCAGATCAAAGGAAAGGGCACAGATACAGAAGTCACTGGCCATATAAGAGATCATCCGGCTTAGCTGCATGTTGAATCACCTAGCGAGCTTTCTGACAGTGCTGTCACTAGACTACACCCCAAAATTTTATGAACAACTTGAGTACCTTTTGCTTCCAAGTTCCCTGTGCAATTCTAAGAGATATCAAAGTTTGATAATCCATGAGTATAATATGATTGCAGAACAGCTCAGAATCTTTTTAAAAACTGTTTATGTAATTATTTGCTCATGTGTAAGAGGAGGGATGTGAGCATTATGACATACATGTAGAGGTCAGAGGCCAACTTGCCCCCTAAGCCATCTCTCCAGCCCTTAGATTCTTACTGAATCTAAGTTTGACACTTACCCATACAATATACACTCATGTATAATCTCCTCCCCTTGGGCATGGGCAGCACCTAGTAACTGGGCTCTGGCAAGTAAAATCCCCAATGAAAGGAATCACTGTTATAAATAGGTGACAAAGGACCAAACTCCCTCTTATGCTCATGCGCTCCTAGCCCACTGACTATCTGTACATGCTTGCTCCACATTGCTCTTCTGAAAGGTCCACATGACAATGAACTAAAATCCTGCCATGGACCATACGCTAACTAACCTTGATTTTCAACTTGACCACATCTGAAATCAACTGAACCTCAAGCAGCTGGGCACACTTGTGAGAGAGTGTTCCTGGTTGGATCATTCGAGATTAGAAACGTAACTCTGAATCTGAGCAACACCTTCTGGTGGCATTCTACATAAAACAACATGGAGGAGAGAATTGTTTTGTTTTTAATTTTCCTACTTGCCCTCATTCTCACTGGAAAGTTCATCTACCATGCTGCGGAGGCAATCCTTTGCTGGTATTAGAATCTACTTCTTCAGGATTTCAACACAGACTAAATACATGAGACAACCAGCCTCCTGAACTAAATAGCTATCAGATTCTAGGACCTTCATTTGGGAGTCAACCATTATTGTACAAGATGGACTATAGTATGTAAGCCAGTCAAACAAATCCTATATATTTATTAGATTTATTAGAGTATATATAATATATATTCTATCAGTTCTGTTCCTCTAGAGGACCCTACTAATACAGGCTACATATATAAGCTTAGAAGCTAGTCATCTCCCCAGTTTGCCTTCAGCTGAGTCCCCAGTCCCAGTCTACACCTTGAATGTAGTCTGAGATTCCAGCCAGTCTGTGTCTGACTTCCTGACCCATAAAAAACATTATGTAGTAAAGTATTTTAAGCTATTAAGTTTTGAGGTAATTTTTAAGGCAGCAGCAAATACCTAATGGAAGGCCTGGGAATCATTTTGATTGTTGTCCAGGGGTTCTGTGTAAAGTGTAGGTTAGATACTGCAATGCAGGATTGGAAATGTTCTAATAGTCTGGAGCATCCAAATAAGACCTCAAAGAATGGATGTTGTGCTTTGAAGAATAAGTAGAATATCACCAAATACAGAAGTGACAGAAAGTTTCCAGGGAGGCAGAAGAGTCTCCTCTCAGCCTGGAAGACCCCCCCACTCTGCCTCTATTCCTGATCTCAGGGTCATCTTTCAGTGTTCAGCTGAGATACTAGTTTAGTTAGGAGGTCTTTTCTGTTTACCCTTGGGCTGTTGACAGCTTGCACGGCAGGTTCCCTGATAGACCTTGCTATATTCTGAGTTCTCCCTAAAAGTATTGCCTGAAACACAGGCTTGCATCCAGGCAGCTTACATGGGAAGAAACAAACAGTACATGTATACAGTACAAAGGCAAGAATAAAACAAGGTAAAAACAACTAAAAACTATGTTGAGGTGATATCACCAACTGGGACCCAGTCTTGCAGGGTACTTCTAACTAAGCAGCTGTGGGGAATGTTCTTAGACTCTCTATCCAGTGTACAAAGATAAGTCCTATCCTCCACTAGAAAAAGCAGTTTATAAGTTACTAACACACCAGTAATCCACAAGCTTCTAAATTCCCGAGTGGTTCCCCCAGGTGTCTCATGCAGTGGTGGTGGAAAAGACTCATGATGGAGAAGCTATTGTGTTCACTTAGACATAGCTATTCAACACAGTGATGAACAGAATAAGTAGCACTGAAAGAGACAGATAGCAAGAAAATGGTATGACATCATCACAGTGGATCCCAACATATTACTTCAGTGTTTTATAATTTACTTCCAAACATCTGTCTTTCTCAGGCAGTAGTGAGCTCTGGAAAAAGCCTCATTCTTAATGTACCCTATAACTCTATACAATACCAGGCATAGAACAAGGAGTCACAGGCATTTCATTAATTAAGCTCACTAGTATGGTGTAAATGGGCTAGAGCCTGGGGGCACTATAGAGCTAGAGGTGGATTGATCACGGAGTTAGTACTCAGCTGTGTGACTTTGTGAACAATGGTAAAATGAAGACTGTGGGAACAGACCCTGGAAAACATTAAATCATCACAAAGTGTTTCCACCATGTGCTTCAAATATATTGGGCTGCAGGTGAGATTGAGGCCCAAGATAGAACCTGAGAGGTCCACCCACCAACCAGTACAAAAGGGGAATACAGGGAACACAGCTGGAACCCCAACTGGCTTTCTGTATCACCCACTTGCCCTAGCATCAACAGTTCACAGCTGGAGATTTTTGGGAAAATTATGCTTGATGAACAGCATCCATCCTGCTAGAAAAGCCAAAGATTTTCTCCCTCCTGCATCTGCTGGGGAGGTCTCCAGCTACAATGAATAAATACAAGATATAAAGCCCAAAGCTGTTGCTCAACAGTGGGGAAATCCAACTGTGCCATTCATGATCCGGGGATATAGAATCTAATCTCCAGATGACCCACATCTTCCGCTGGCCCTTCAGCTCTTCTTACCACACTGCATCATGGTTTTCTTTACAAAACCTTTACAGAAGAAGAACTTGACCCAAGACAGTAAAGTACTTGATACTGTTTTCCCCAACTAACCAAAAGAAAACATTTTCCTCAAACTTCTAAACACCTTAAGCATCTTGAAGAAAATAAAAACAAAAACAAAAAATACCTTAGTTCATGAAGCTTTCATTGATGCTGCACTGCTCCAGGTTCTACCTCAGGGGATATAGCATGTGATGTGTTAATTTGCCTTCCCAACACCACTCTAAGATAGCTATATTTTTTATTTCTCCACATCGTTTAAGAGAATATAATTTATTATTTCAAGTTTCTCTGGGCCAACAGTCCAGGCATACAGCAGCTAGGCTGGGGGCTTACGGAAAGCTTGGACCCTCTGGCTTCTTGCTGGCCAAGGTTCTATTTTATTGTTATTTCACAAGTATGAGCCTCATTCAGGTCCTGAGTGTTACCTTCAGTTCAAACAATGTGGTCTTTTTCATAAGAAAATTGCAATATGATCTTTTGCTCTTCCAGGCCAAGGGCTCATCTAACTCAGTCAATTATACTTGAGGATTGGGGAGGAGGTGACTACAAAAGTAAATGACTAGAGGCCATTCTTTCATTAAAAAAATTATTTTTACCACATAATACAATATAATCATGAAAGGAATATCTCATCATATTTCTACATCTTTCCCACATTTACAGAAAGGACATACCCAAGAGGAAATAGGAATCTTGGTTGTTATCTTAGAATTCTGTGGAATATTCTTTTACACTGTATGAATGTTACTGTGGTTGGTTTAATAAAGAAGCTAACCAGCCTATAGCTAGGCAGGCTAAGGTTAAGCAGGAAAACCAGACTAAGGGAATGCTGGGAAGAAGAATGAGGAGAAGTCTCAGAGTCACTAGGCAGATGCTGAGTGAAGCAAGATGAACATACTGTGTTGAAAGAAGGTACCACCATGTCCCAAAGGGTAGATATGGGTTAATTCAAAATACAAAAGTTAACTAGTAACAAGTCTGAGCTATTGGCCAAGCATTTATAATTAATAAATAGTTTCTGAGTGGTTATTTTTGGAGCAGCTGCCAGAACACAGAAAAACTCTGCCTGTAGAATTCTTTCTATTACAATGATTCTCTAACTTTTGTTGGAGGAAGGGAATCAATTAAGTTATTTGCTCTGGATTCTAAGAAACTAACTCTTGATCCTAATTCTCAATCCTTCAATCTCAGATGGGCAGTCTATGATTGGCCCTGTACCAAGATTTTCCAACATCCAAAAGTATGAGTTTTTTTCCCTCTAAGATTCAGGACTCACAATAGAATGAACCAAAGCTGAGGCCAATGATTCACCACTTCTAAGGTCTTCAGAGGTAAGTCAGGAAATATAATTGAAGGCAGCATCTACATACGAAGCAAAAAGGAATGGTGGTTAATGTGGCATGCCCAGCCTACAGGCACTTAAATTCAATTAAAGTGCACACCCATACACATAAGTACTCTGACCTTCAAATAGACCAAAGATGCTGGGTAGAGCAGCTTTAGCCAACAATTCACAAACCCAGGTCTAGACTGTTTTCCCACAACTGAAAAGACTCCAATGTAGATAAAAGGCAGAGGCAGAAATCTAGACTATTGCAGGGACACCTAACATAACCTGAAGTCAGAATCTTCAACTTCCTGGTTTCCTACTAGCTGGTTCTAATATATAAAAATAACTTATATATACATACAATATATACACATATAGTTACATTATATGCAAATAAAGTCAGAATTTGTTTTGCAAAGGGCCAAATAGCAAATATTTGAGAATTTGTGAGCTATATAGTCACTGTCACAATGACTCAACACTGCCATTGAAACAGAAAAAAAATGGCTATAGACATAAAGGCATGTGTTAGTATTTCAATACAATTTTATTTACAAAATAAATAGTACAAAATGAATAAATCCAGACAGTGGGCCATATAGTCCTCAAGCCCAGCCTTTGGCTCTGCTACAGAGCATAGATTTGAAAGTCAAGGGACATGACTTCACTTTCAGACTCTGCTTCTTACCATCTGAGTGACTCAGGCCAATTCAGTTAACTTTATGAGCCTCTAGACAGTGATAATAGCCACTGAACACATACGTATTGGTCTTCTCTTCCAAGTTCCAATCCCATTTTGGTTACACAAAGACTGAGTTCAGGTCAGTGGTATATGGTAGAAATGATGTTTGCCAATCCCAAACTAGGCACTCATACCCTTCTAGGAACATCTCATGTCCTCCTTTACTTTATCATGATGGCCTTCAAATTGGTATGTCAAAGTCAGCACCCAATACACCCTACCTATTAGGATGAATTGATTATAAAATGCATTGTAAGTAAGAATAGGCTTTCTAAAGAAAACTCCAGAAACTTCATTAAAAATAAGTCAACTAACATTCCCAAAAGACATTAGCCCACCGAGATTTTATTTAATGTTGAAAATAACAATTTGATAAGGAATATGCTGATTGTACACTTTACCTCAAAAAAAGGCATCGCTTATTATCTCCCTGTAAAAGAAGAAAGGAAAAAGAAAAAATATCCTCTAATTTTTGCATGCTATTCATCATTTCCTCTGCTCAGCACATGAGCGGGTCCATTTTGTGTAACTTTGAGATGGCTGCTGATTCAGCAAGAATCCTGCTGCCCAGTGGTCAAAGTGGGTGTTCAACAAGCTACAGACCTGGGGTCCCCAAAACACAAAACTCCATGCTATGAGTAAGGGGTCTTGGCCTGACAATCAAATCCATAGGCTTCCCTTCTAGTACCCTAGACACAAGGAAGGGAAAAATCTAACTATGGATGCCAGAGCAGCAGCCAACCATAGAAAAATGTCATTTGCTAGCATGTCTCAATATCAAAGTGGTGGAAAAAGTGAAACCAAAACAAACAAACAAAATAGGAAAGGAAGCAGCAGTTCCTTAGTCCAAGGAGAGTTGGTGTGTTTGCAGGCTAAAGATAGATTTTGAAAAGAAAACTTTGAAGACAAAAACTGGGAATGCCTAATAAAGAAACAACAAGGGCCCACAGATGTTTCTGAAAATATGTCAACAAAAAAGTATCTTTGCTCTTGTAGCAAAGAAATGTGACTGCTGTCAATCACACCAGTTTATGTGTAACCAAACATCACATTGCTTTCCATACAAATTCGCAATTATTATGTCAATTAAAAATAAAAACATAACTTTTTTTAATATACAAGAAGAGAACAAACAGGCTAGTTTGCCTTTACTTAAGCAACCCATGAATCAAGATCTGTGCAAACTGGAACTGAATGACCTTGTTCCAAATTGCTGCCTTTAAGGATACCAGGGTTAGGCCAGGGAAATGACTCAGTGGATAAGAGCATTTACTATATAAGAGACCCTATCTCAAGGCAATGGAGTAGAGATCCATAGAGGAAGATACCCAACATTCTGCTCTGGCTTTCATGTGCACATACATGGAAATATCCTCCATTTATTCATAGACACACCTACCTGGTCTTTTCATTCTAAATAGACTGGGAGAATAGAAGGTCAGTAATGTGGGATGTCTTTCTGTATGCTGTGAATTATCATTGGATAATAAAGAAACTGTTTGATCTATGGCAAGCCATCTTAGAGGCAGGCAGGAAATCCAAGCACAGGTAAAGGAGAAGAAGGGCAGAGTCAGAGAGAGACAATGTGGGCTGCTGCCGAGGGAAGATGATGTAATGGAACTTAGGTAATCTATGAGCCACGAGGCAAGACATATTAATAGAAATGGGTTAAGATGCCAGAGCTATCAAGTATAAGCCTGAGCTATAGGACAAACAGCATGGTATTAATATATGCCTCTGTGTGATTATTTGGAACTACTATTCCAGGTCACAGTACTGGGTCTCTGTACTCTTCTCTTGTTTTGCTTGATCAACACTAGGACTTGACTCAGACCTTGTTATATCCTGAAAGGCTTTTATGGCCCTTCTCCATGGTTTAGAGGCTTCTGATTTGCATCCCAAGGCCTCCTATATTCAGCAAAAATAAAGACAATGCCAGAAGAATCTAGTTTCCCTTTGGACCAAATGACTGAATGAGACTAGTACAGTAATGCCAGAGAGTGGTAGGATGCTATGCTGATTAGTTATTGCCAACTTGACACAAACTAAATTCAATTAAAGAAAATAAGGTTTGATAGAGGAAGACCCCCTGAAAAGTTTCCAATGGAAAAGGATGGCTCAGATTATTCAGCATTTCAGAGCACCTCTGTTGCAGTTTCCGTTGAGCTCTTTATCTAAAACAACTTCAAGGACACTGGCTGAGATGACCCAGCCTTCAAGACTACTTCACTAAAGACTTGTCTATAATCCTAAATTTTTCTTTGGATTTCCATGGTATTGCCAATGCCCCACTTCAGCAGGAAGTAGCTTAGAGGACTATGCCCACATTCCCAAAAACTGGATTATGAATATTTGTTTTTGTTTACAGTGTTGGTTATAAGTCATCATAGGTAACGGGAAAAACAAAGGAATATTAGATTTGGGGTTATTCTTGTTTTAAAAAGAGAAAAAGGGGGGGCTGGAGAGATGGCTCAGCGGTTAAGAGCACCATCTGCTCTTCCATAGGACCCGGGTTCGATTCCCAGCACCCACATGGCAGCTAACAACTGTCTGTAGTTCCAGTTCCAGGCAAACACCAAGGCAAATAAATAAAAATAATAAATAAAGTTTTAAAAAAAAAAAAAAAAAAAAAAAAAAAAAAAAAAAAAAAAAAAAAAAAAAAAAAAAAGAGAAAAAGGGGAAATGTAGTGAGATTATGTGTTACATTTTAAATAATTGTCCTGCCTATGGGCTTAATAAAAGCTGATTGGCCAAAAGACAGACAGGAAGTATGGGCGTGGCTACCAGGCTAAGAAAACTCTGAGTACCGGAAGAACAGAGACAGATGCCATAGTCATCAGAGCTTCCAGGACACACAGAGGAAAGAAGTTAAAATGCTGCTCTGAGAAAAGGTGCTGAGCCACATGGATGAACAATATGGGTTGAGTTCAGATGAAGGAGTCAGCAAATTATATGCCTGGGCCCTAGGTCAATCAGAGTAAAATTAATGAAAGCGTCTGCATGTTTCTTTGGGACTGCAAGTGTTTCTGTGGGACTATGGATCCGAACCTTGAGGGTAGGCTGGATAGGCAGGCCAGAAACTTCCTACAACCTCAACTGAGGAATGACCTTTATCAGACAGGCCTGTGGGTGTGTCTGTGGGGCTTTTTCTTGATTAATGATTGATGCTGGAGATCTGAGATCACTGTGGGTAATGCCACCTCTGAGCAGGTAGATCTGGGTTAGAAAGTAGGCTGAGAAAGCCATGTGAAGAAAGCCAGTAAGCTATATCACTCCATATTTCTGCATCAGTTCCTGCCTCCAGCTTCCTGCCTTGAGTTTATGCCCTGACTTCCATCAGTGATATAATTTAACTTATAAGACATAGTAAACCTTTTCTTCTCCAAGTTTGTTTTTATCATGGCAACAGAAACCAAACGAAGAAAGAGATGTTTGAGGAATTTTATGACTTCTTTGGTAAAACTAGCTTTATTATAAATGATTTTTATTAATATTGGATGAAACATGAGAAGTTATGATTCATAACTGGAAGAAATTTCTATTGCCCAACTACCGTATGTAGTACAGTAAACAGCCACTCTATGCCTTTCTAGCTGACTGTATTCTTCCTATATGACAAACAGAAGGCTCATTTTCCTGTCCCCTTCTCTTTTATAATCCCTTTATTTCTTTGCTCACCTTCTGTCACTGAGTCTCATTCAGCTTCTCTCAATGAATAAAGGGCTACAATATGGATTTCAGGTCTTTTAGACTGTGCTATTATGAAGGAGACAGACTCATTAGGTCTAGCACTAGAGTCAGGCCCCTTTAAGGCCTTTTTTCCCCTTGTATTGATCAGGTTGTTATACTAAAAAAATGCTTCTCTTTGTTCTTTTTCTTTTTTTTTTAAACCAAAGATCTTTTATACTTTGTTATCTTATCACAAATCATGGAACCCAGGGAGTTTAGTCAATTTTTACTTCAGGGAAGAGGAGTAGCTTCATTTTGCTACGATGAGAAGAAAAGAGAATGGTAGCCATAACTACAGTTAGAACCAAACCATTTACTGCTACTATACAAAATGCTCTCTTGTAGGCATACCCACATTGCTGGTTTCCTTGTGATCAAACTGATATTTAGGTATACATGGCCCAAGGATGTATAGTGAGAATTCATTAGAGGCAAGCACAGTCCTCAATGTCATGCTTAGTCCAAGAAAACATGTCAGTCCTCAACAATAATGTGCCTTGATATTCAACTAAAGCCTTTAGTGGAACATGCTCTAAAAATGCATTGTTGGGTGTGTAGTAGTGGCCCCTTGGTGCTACAAAGGTGGTCAGACATTCTGAAGTCATGTAGAGTTGTATTCTAGGAGACTGGTCCTCTCAATACCCTCTTATCACCATCTTTGCAGATGCTGAGGACAAAGTTTCCTTATGGCTGTGGTTTCATCACCAAAACACTCCTCATTCCTTTACAGACCCACCTGCCCAACTTGCTGGTGTCTAAATAGGGCACAAGATCAAAGAAGGTCACAGGTCACACAAACACCAAAAGGCTCCCCCACAAATACTCCCTGCACTGCTCATTAGCATATTAATGCTCAGCCTCCCCACTGAGAGGTGAGCAAAGTTAGGGCTCATTTAATTGGAAATCTAAAGGACTGCACCTGCCACAGCCCCCTGGAATTTATGCATGTCTGTCTTCATGAGGTTGGAGCAATGGATGATTCATGATGGAATCGCCTGCCTCCTGATTTACAGCACATCATTTACATGGCACTAAAGTCAGTCAGCACACAGGAAGGTCACACTCAACTAGAATCATGTTCACTAAACTCTAAAGGCTTGGTCTTCTAGTCAGCATGTGCACAGGGATCAAAGAAAGAGAAGAGATTCCAGGTAAGGAATTTGATCAAGGACAACAGCCGTGGTGGTGATGGGAGACTCTTGAGGCTGGACTTTAAGAGTATGCATTCTGGAAGGAGATTATGTTTTCTAGCCTCCTAACTTTGGGGGAAGCCACCTGACCTGTCTTAGTTCTGTTCCCCTTCACCATGTAAAATGCCAGTGATGATAGCCTCAATCTTATAGGGATGTCAAAACTAAAATGAGATTCTTTTAGTGCTTAGATCATGGCCTAGCAGGTGTCATTGCTTGTTCTGTGTTGCTAATGGGACTTGAGAGCCTGTAGGTGAAGAGGCCCATTTTAGATTGAGATTATTTGTGATCATATTCTGGGTCCTTCATTTAATAGCTGTGTGACTCTGGGACACATGTCCTTTGGCTTTCTGAATCTTGATCTTTTCATGAACATGTTGGATGGTGTAGGAATAATGACCCTAATAATAAAAACAATCCCAGGGATTTTGTGTGAAAGAGCAGTTTACAGGTTGAACATTCTGTTGTGGGATATTCGTACACCATGTAAAGGTGTATTGTTGTGATTGGTGTAATAAAAAGCTGAATGGCCAATAGCTAGGCAGGAGGAATAAGTGAGATTTCTGAGAAAAGAGAGGAAGAGAAGGAACTGAGGAGCAGGAAAAGCCAGGAGAGAGAGAGAAAACAGGGGAGTGCAAAATGGAAGAGAGGCAATGGCACACAATAGAATGTAGATTAATATAAGTGGGCTAATGTAAGTTATAAGAGCCAGTTAGGAACAAACCTAAGCTAAGGCTTAGTTTCATAATTAATAAGTCTTCATGTTGTTATTTGGAAGCTGGCTAGCAGGACATAAAATTCATTACAACCTTCAGTTGTGTGAGGCCTGCTGTTGTATGTCTGTGTCTGTGCATATGATGTGTAGTGCATTTATATAGTGAAAGATGGAGATAGGAGGATGTTGAGAGGACCAGTGTTTTAGAATACAACTCAAAATGACTTCAGATTGGCTAACCAGCTTTGCAGCACCAACAGTTTTCTACCACATATGAAACAAAGCATTTACGAGCAACATTTTCCCCCATGGTTTTGGTTTACTCACTGACCGGAGTCTTTGTTTGTTTATGAGCTCAGCTCCAATAATCTATTTGGATGGAGCTGAAAGGCAAGATGCTGAATGGATCAATAAAAGACTACATGCCTAAGAGGAATATACAGTAGAACTCATAAAAGTTCTCCTAAAACTTCTTTTTTTAAGAGTAGATACGTTATGCAATGGGTTGCCATTGAAGGGTCTCAAGGAACAGGATGAACAATTTATAAAAACTGTCTGCCTACTCAGTCAGAATGGTGGGTAGGAAGCAAAAAATTGAAGTCAGGAAGTAAAAGAAGGAATCAACCCATCACCTAGGCAAGTGATGAGGCAGGAGATTCAGGTGACAGATATGAAAGAGAAAGAAGGCTAGTGTTCTATGAAAGAATCTTCCTGCACAAGCAATGACTGGATGCCTCCCAGTATACAGGTATGACTTGGAAATGAGAGTGAAGGAAGGTGGGAGGAACATGACTGGGTTGAAAGGATGTATGCATCATTCTATTTATTTATTTTGAGACAGGCTCTCACTGGTTGGCATGGAACGTGTTTTGTAGACCAGGATGATGTCAAAAACACACAGATCTTCCTGCCTCTGATTCCTTAGTGCTGGAATTAAAGGTGTATACCCTCACACCCAGCTCCCAAGGTACATACATTTAGGACATGGCATTTGAAAGTGACAGCAGAATGTCTAGTTTTATATGTTTAGAGATTTTCTCGCAGGTATATTAAGAAGAGAAACATTTGAAAATACCTACACAATTTGAAAACATGAGTGTTAGTAAAATCAAATAGGAAATGATAAAAGAATATAGTATCATGATATAGAAGCCAGAAGACATGATTCATCATATGAATGTAATTAATATTAATAATAAAAGCATGAAGTACAAAAGGTGGGAGTTTAATTCTGTGCATCTAGCCAAGAAACCTTGATTCTGTGGGTTTTCCTCATGGGACAAACTGTCAAGAAGGAGTATCCTCTGTGTGCTGAGAAAATCCACTTACAATCTGAAAGATCTGGGGTGCTGGACAGATAGCTCGGAGGTTGAGTATTAGCTGCTCGTACTGAAAGACTCTCGGATGAGGACCTTCCCTCAGGAGGAGACCCCGAGTCCCAAAGACCGAGCCGAGCTACAGTTCAGATGCAACAGCAAGAGGCTTTATTGGGGCGAAGGTACCTCCGGGCGGCAGCAACTCGGGGAGCTAACTGGCACGCTGAGGCTTTGTTCAGGGACTTTTTATAGTGTAGGGGAAAGCGGGAAGCAGGCTTACAGAAGCAAAAGGCGTGGTTATAGGGAAAACAGAGAAATCATTTGCTCATTTAAACAACAACTCTTACTTATTGGATGAGGGCTTAGCGGCGGGGAGAAACGGCAGGAAGAAACGGTCGCTTGCTGGGAGGGGGATCTCTGGAGCAGCTGGCTTTGATTACAGACTTCCTGTGCTATGTGGCCCTGGTCACATGCTCCTGTTTATCTGATGGTTCCTTAGCAACCCTTCTTCTATCTGCCTGCTCGCAGGCTTGTGCTTGTACTGGGGCGGGGGGGGGGGGGGGGGGTTAACACTTGGCCGGATACCTGAACTGAATGCCTGGGCCCAGCCCTAGAACTCAGAGTCTTTCAGTACAGGGGTCCTGAGTTCAGTTGTCACCAACCATATGGTAGCTCACACCTATATCTAATGGGATATGGTGTCCTCTTCTGATAAGCATGGATAAATGCAGACAGAACACTATATACATAATAAATAAATAAATAATTTTTTAAAAAAAATCTGAACGATCTGGAAGGTACAAGGCTAAGCAAACATGTTCTAAAAGATCCAATATAGGAGAAAAGAAAAAGCCAACTCTTCCAGTCTTTAGGGTAATTCAAGATGTAAACAAACTCTTCAGTTTGTAAAGATATGGTTAAAGGCTAAGGGCATCCTGGTGATCTAGGAGAGAACGGCTTAGGTGTTAGCAAGACACTTGTCTCAGTCACTGTTCTATTGCTGTGAAGAGACACCATGACCAAGTCTTATAAAAGAAAAGCATTTCATTGGGGGCTGGCTTACAGTTTCAGAGGTTCAGTCCATTATCATCAATGAAGGAAACAGACAGGCTTGGTGCTGAAGCAGTACGTAAGACCTGACCCACAGGCAGCAGGCAGAGATGAACACTGGGCCTTAGGTAGGCTTTTAAAACTTCAAAGTCCAGCAATACATTTCCTCCAACAAGGCCACACCTCCTAATCTTTCCCAAACAGTTCCACTACCTAGGAACCAAATACTCAAATTCTCACTCAAACCTTCACAACATCACAAGCAGCATGTTAGGGGCACTTCTCAGTGTGTGATTTTTAAGACCTCTGTTCCCCAAATTTGTGTGTGTGTGTGTGTGTGTGTGTGTGTGTGTGTTTGATATCTCCTCTTTTGTGCAATATTTCCAAAAGCACGTTCTTTGAACTACTTACCCTAAGAGATCTCACATATGAATATGACTGTGGAATAATCTAAGGATCACTGGCATAAAGATGTTTCTTTGAGGCATGCCTTTCCACAGTCTTTAATATGTCGATTTGCATTGAAAATCTCCAGGACAGGATGGAGGTGTAATATGCTTATTCCCCAAGATTATTTAACCATAAAACCCAATTTTCTCTTGTACAGTGTAGCGTAGAACCACAGTGCCACCAACTGCAGTTTGGAAGGTGTTACTAGAAAGAGGAGAAAAATAATAGGACCTGTAGCTGGGGCACTGAACTAAAACTCCTCAGTTCAAATCCAGTCATTACACTCATATATGGTTAGAGTCATAGCCTTTCTGGGGCCCTTAGTTTTTCTTATGAGATGTAATATGTATGTTGTCCATGTCAGAGTGTCATTATGCCAATGAGAAAACAGTAGATAATGCTGAGTACACTGATAGGGGTCAGAAAGGGGAGCAAGCAGAGAACTTCCCTGGCTTTGCCCTTCCAGCTCCCAATGCTTCCTATTGGTCAATCCTAGCTGAAGGCCTTGGTCCTGCTAGCCTGAAAAAACAGCAGCTTGTGGTAATTGACCCTCCCCACAACAGGATGAGCAAAGGGATCCTCAATGGATGTGCATTGTTCTGGAATCATGGGGCTTCCTGAACAATAACCAGCCAGAATAAAATCCATGTGTGATGAGTACTCTCAATTGTCAACTTATGAAATCTATAGTCACCTAGAAATGGGCTTCTGGGAAAGCTTGTGGGGGTTGTTTTAACTGGGCTCAGTGAGGTGGAAAATCCCACCTTAACTGTGGGCATCACCATTCCTATGGGCTGGAATCCTGAAGTGAATAGAAGGAAGGGAGGAAGGAAGGAAGGACCAGCACTATGTTCCCCCACCCCCATCTCTAACCCCACTTACTGGATGCAATGGGACCTGTCACAACAAAGTCCTGCAACCCTGACATCCCCAAACATAATGAACAGTACCCTGGAATTGTAAGCCAAAGTAGGCACTTCCCCCATCAAGTCTCTTTAAATGCCACAATCAGAAAAGTAGCTACAGCACCATTTCTGCCAATCAGCTGATATCCAGTGGACACCAAGCTCTGCTGCTTTCCTGAGGCTAGAGCTCCCTGCACTTCTTTTTCATTGGCATTGCTGCTGATGCTGATTTGTTTACTTTATGCCATGATCTGGCTAGGTCATTCAGGCTGGCCTCAAACTCACTGAGTAGCCTAGGCTGGCCTCCAGTTCCCAACAATTCTTCCACCCCAGCTTCCTCATAAAAGGGTTACCTGCTGATAACCTTTGCCTGCTCTTCCTGAGTAGTTCAGCTGGACAGAAGGCTGGGCAGGAGTCAGTTTATTAAAAAAAAAAAAAAAAAAAACAAAAAAAAAACCTCCAGAGTATCTCAAGTCTCCTCTCCCTGCCAGGCTTCTGGGAGATGAAGCAGAAACAGAAAGGCTATGTTGATCCCAAAGTTCTCCAGCGTTCACTGTCCTTGAGTTATTTTTATATCTCCTTTCCTCACATTCTGGCAATTTACATACTTCAGCAGAGCACATGAATGTCCAGAACACACACCAGGGACAACAAAATGTAGCCAGGCTCTTCATAGAAGGCCTGGCACAGAGGAGGTTTCGGAAATCAGTTGCTAAAACAAGTGGTTCCCTCATCCCGAGTGAGAGAATTCTCGGTAACACTTGACAATAAGTGGACGTGATGAGGGCCACACAGCACAGTAATTCCTGCCGGATTGCACATTGAAAGCTGCATTCAGCGCTCCGAAGCCATCAGAGTGGGCTTTGTTGAGATGAATAAGAAAGGATTGCGGAGTGAATTGCTGCTTCATTGCCAAGTGCTTCCGATTCTCTGCTCCTGCCATCTGTGTCCTCTGGAAGACACGCTAAAGCAAAGGTCCACATGGGGGCTGGCTCCCCACTGCTAAGGAGGACACCTCCCCAGGCTCAGGGAAGAGGGTGGCAACTTAGGGTCGAAGCAGGACAAGAGAATTCATTGTTCCTCCAGTTAGAAAAGCTTAAACAAGCAATCAGATATAGGACCCCCACCCTGACACTCACTCAGGCATTCACCCCTCACTCTCAGAAAGCTCAACAGCTGCACTCCCACATGCACATGCACATACGCACATGCACACACACAAGCACTCATTAATTCATGCAGCAAATAGTGACTCCTTCCTACCCATAACTATACTAATCAAGCCCATGAATGTGTATTCTTGGGAGTTTAAACTTCTCATGCATACACACACACACACACACACACACACACACACAGGGTATAAATACACAAAGTATACATAAAGGCACATATACATATAAGGACACACAAGCACATAGGCAAGTCACACATAAACATGTCTATCTAATTTAGATATCAGAATTGTCACTCCCATCCAGTCACTCACATGCAAACACTTTACATATATTCACAGATCAAATTCGGTACCAAGGATCAGTTTCATTGCTTATTTTTGCCAGTGTGGATATTGGAGGCTCTTAGCCCAAGACTACTGTTCTTACCAAGAGTGCCATCTCTCTTTGGCTTGCCATCTGATGGTTGTACATTTGACATGTTCAGGGGCTCATATCTGCAGTCTGGGCTGAGATTATACAGTGATAAGCAGCCTGGCAACAGAAATGTAACTGAAAGGACAGCTACTGTGGTGTCATGCAATGAAAGAAGTAAGTAACTCATTAAAAGTATCCCAGATTCTCTCCCAAGTTCAACCTAACAGCAGCAGCAAAATCAAAAATAATAATAACTACTGCTGGATAAATAAATACGCAAAGCAGCATGCTAGGTGCATGCCATGGAATATTTTGTCTTATTCAATCCATGAGAGTAGAGTATTGTTACATTCACTTTGTGTAAGATTGAAACCAAGTGTTGCAAGGTTAGGGCCACTGACTGTCAGCTAACTGGTAGTAGAGTCAATATTTAAACCCAGGTTCAAATGCTCCCTGCATCAGTAGCTGCTACTAAATCAAGCCATTCTTATTGTTCCATGCATTCGTTCTCACTGGAGTTGATGTGGCGGTTCTAACTAGGTTTTCTCACAGGGCAAGATGAGGATGAGGCAAAGCTAAGCATCAATTTTATTGGAAGGGGGTTGCCAAAATTTCAGAAATTGACATAAATGTTTTAACTGATAATACTTTCTAAAAATCAAAATTGAGGCAATTGCCTATGAGTAACATCAAAACTTTAGGACCAGCAAGATGGCTTAGTATACAGAAGAACTTGCTGTGCAAGTCTGGTGATCTGAGTTCGAGCCCCAGGACCCACAGTGGAAGAAGAGAACCAACTCCCCAAAAGTTGTCATCTGACCTCCACATGGATTTACACACAGACATATGCGCGTGCACACACACCATATACACACATCTGTAACAAATAAACACACATACAATAATAATGCCTTTTTAAAATTTTAAAACCTTTAAAGACAAAGCCAGTATTTCTGATGTTGGCTTTTGGCTAAGACTCCAGTATAGCTGGGTTCTTCTGCACTATAATGGAGCCATTCTGGTCCTTGTCCAGTCACCTCATCACCTGTGAAGTTAGAAACACCTGAAGGCTCACTCAGTCACATCAGGTGCCTATGAGGAGAGGCCTCATTAGAAATGCTGCTGTTGCAAGGACATCTTTCTCTAGTTCTGCATGGTCCCTCCATCTCTCTGAGATGCACTATCAGAGTCCCATGCACAGATGTTCGTGGCCTCTCTGTCACAGGAGAGCTAACACCTGTTAGCTACAAACCACCAAGGCTATCCCACACTCAAGTGGGTGTTAAAGACTCTACCTCCTGATCTGAGGCATGTTCTACCACACTACACTTCCAAACCACTGCCCTGGGAACTCTCTCTCTCTGTTCAGCAGCCCTCCAGTGAAGGATCAGATCCCTCAAATCTATCAGGGTGTGGTTGCATCAGTAGGAATTGGTCCTACATCTGAATACATGGCCTGTGTACACCATGTGGCCTTGACCTCCTGGGGCTGTCTATACTCCCAGGAACCGCCTGCTTCCTTTCTCACCTCTAGGTCAATCAGAAGGAACCAGAAATGCTTCCTTCATTAGTCTAGTGTTTTGCATGAGCTAGGTGAGGCTTGGGAAATGTTATTTTAGTTGTGAACATAGAGAAGAGGAAGACTTGCCTCCATTCAGAAGCTGAGCAGAAACTCTTCAAAACTGCATAAATCTGATTAAAAGTACTTCTAAACTCCCATCACTGACATAGCTCGTTCACCTTTCTTGCACATCTTAGGTTTCCACTTGTAAAGTGAGAATATTAGTGCCAGGCTTTGCTTTTTATGTATGTGAGTGTTTGTCTGAATGTGTGTCTGTGAAAACTGGGTACCACATGCATGGCCAGTGCCTGAGAAGGCCAGGAGAGGGTGCTGGATTTCCTGAAACAGTAGTTACAAAAAGCTGGAGTCATCATGAGGCTGCTGGGATTTGAACCCAGGCCTTCTGGAAGAGCAGCCAATGCTCTTAACCACTGAGCCTTCCCTCTTGCCCTCCTGCCAGCTTTTATTTTTATTCTAAATAGAAAATGATCAAATCTGAAATGAGTATAAATAGTAGGGAAGTGTGCACCAGGTAGTTAATATATTTTTGTTTTCTCTCTCCATCACTGTCCCCTCACCTCCACAGTCGACATTCATGTGTCTAACACAAAGACATCAGTGGCATAAGACTAAAGCCTTTCAGAGGTAGAAATACGTGATTGATTGACTGTGCTGATAACATTTCCTCAATTGGGGTCTAAGCAGGAAGACAAGCACCTGATGACTTAAACTGAGAGAATTTATTGTGCAATTGCCTCTATTGGTGGCTGAGACACGGATGAGGCAGCTTAGAAACCAGGACGCAGCGGGGCTCATAACACTCCCCCACCATAGTCATTGGGTGTAGAGTCCTACAAGAACAGGAGGTACTAACCTTAGTTGCATCCAGACAGGAAGAGAAATATCCTGGCCCCTCACTGTCTCCTGCCACTTTTCCACCAGTGACACCTATTGCCTAATACCAGTGATAAAAGTGATTTGATCTTGGAATCTGCTAACTCTGTTCCCCTGTGATGCACAGCCCAAGAGAAGGACGAGGAGCAAAGTGGAAACACACAGGGCAGACACAGCACAGCAGCCATCACTTTATGGCTACAAAGTACTGGAACCAACCGAGGAGCAATATGCAAACTGATTTTTAATACGATATTTTAATACTGGAGCATAAGGGTACACCCTTAAAAAAAAAAAAGAATCTTCCTCATCCAGCAGCCATCAGCTGTCAGTAGCTCCTCAGTTGGGAAGAGGGATCACAAGCCTCTCCCAAGTCCAGTGCATAGCAATTTTTACTAAATCATCAACTGAAAACTGAATTCTATCTGTGACACCATTTAACCAAGTTCTATGATACCATTTAATCCTCACAAGCACAGATGAGGCAAGTGCTGTCACTATGCCCACAGAAAATGGAGAAACTGAGAATCAGAAAGGTTAAGTTTCTCATTCAGGGACTGAAGCCACGATACCATGCCAGAAAAACTCTCCCCAGAGGCCAAGCTCAGAGCCAAATTACATGCTGCACAAACTGGCTCAAAGTGCCCATCTCTCAGCTCCTGTTCTTCGGGTTCCTACTTTCCTGGTTTCCTTGTCTACAGCATTGGTGTCCTAACTTCCTCCCCTCCAGAGTTACTATCTAGGTAGTGATTTCCCACTTCTGTTATCCCATGGAGAGAGAAGCAGAGTGAGTAACTCCATGTGGTAGCTCACACATGTGTTTTTCTCATGATTGTTCCATCCTAGATTTGTCTGTGAAATTTTCAGATCCTACCCCAGCAGGAGAGAGTACCCAGGATCTCAGGGATTCTGGAGAAGCAGAACTTGAAAGTCAAAGACAGTTGCAAAGATATCCTTCCCCGAAATGATGTATGTAGAACTATCTGGGTGGGTCCTTCTCATTTCTGTCTTGTTCCCACAAGATCCCAAAGCTGTATTGAGCAGTTTCCATCCATTAGGGAGGTTTCTGCCTCAAGAACTTGTCTCTACTGGAGGCTATACACTGCCTGAGAGCTGCCATCAACTGACACGCATAGTGGTCCAGAGATGCCCATGAAGCTGAAGAACTAGACCCAGGAACAACTCAGCCAATGAAAGTCAGGGGCTAATGGGGGAAGCCCCAGTTCCTTGGCCCACTGACGGACAATTCTGAGGCTCTGTCCAACACAGACAGGGCTCTTCAGCAGAGCTGAGCATTGGTTGTGCAAAGGTCTTTATTCCCTTTGGTAAAACACATTCAGTGGTGACTCTTCTCCTGTCTCTTCACTCACTGCACTTTCTGAGATGAACTCCTCCACCCACAAAAAAAAAATAGAAAAATGCATCCTTTTTTTGACAGTGCCCACTTTGGGGGGAATCTAAGTAAAAATATTTTTCCTTTATGTTTTTACCATTCACCAGTCTCCACCCACCTCACTCTGCTTCTCTGTCCATGGGATAAACAAAAGTGGGAAATCACTACCTAGACATTAATGAATGAGCCAAGTCTTTGTAGGAAAAGGACAGCAGCCTCTCCCCTGGCAGACTAAACAAATATTCAGGCCCAAGAGAATCAGCCCTACAAGCTGAAAGGCTTTACTTCACCTAAGGGATGTTCCAAAAGACACAGAACAGTAGAGCTGCTTCTGTATTAGACACTTCTGGTGACAATTCTCACCCCTCAAAAAGATGACAATGGTCTGTGCACACATAAAGCTCAGTGGGATCCCCTACAGAGTCGGGCTTCAGTCCCTGCAAATTATTTTCTTGCTAATCAATATGTTTAATAAATAATATTCCAGTTGATTTCATTACCAGCAATACACAAATCAATAGAAGGTTATTGCATGGTAACTTCCCATTGATATTGTAATCCTCCTGATTTAATAGATGTTGCTTTTCTGAGGATTGCTGTTTGCATTAGAAATTGGGGGAAAGAAAAACAAAAACATAACAATTCTATCACAAAACCAAAGTACAGTTTAATAAGAAGCAGCACAGAACCAAATAGGGGATCCCCCATTTTTGTCTGCCCTAATCTGCACTGTGGTGACCACCACTTGCTTCTTTGTTAATTTCCTTGATTGGACTCATGAACAAAATAGAGTTAAAGTCTGGACTGGGTGGCTTTCCAGACACCCTTTAGCAGGTACATTGGTCTTCTTTTCTTGGCAAATCCTAGCTAGGAACTTCTTCATGAATGAAAATCCTAAACATAAAATGAGTGGTGTCAAATGAAAACCCCCCAGACTCTGAATGCTCTGTCAAATCCTAGCATGTCAAAGCCAGGATGGCAGCTGGAGTTGCCAAGTACAAAGATCCCCGGTTACTGGACACTGAGTGATGGTATCCAAATCAGTAGGGACAGTTGTCAGAAATGCAGATTCCAGTAGTTCTGATGTTAGGGGACACATGTGGGACATGAAAAATGCACTTCTTAATGTTTTACTAAAGTTTAAGATGCTATGGAAACTAAGTTCTTTAGGCTATATGCAAAGGCAGGATGATGTCAGACTTCACAGGGCAAGCACAGGGTGTCACATGACTGTCCTTGCCACAGGTACCAAACTCAGCCTTGACAATCTCCAAGTCCTGACTCAAATTCATAGCTTCCTTTGACTTCTTGGGGTTTGGTGAGGCCTTGAAATGCTTCAGAGAATTCAGGCAGGTCCTACATTTAGAATTACAGCTTTACCTTGACTATTACAAATCAAGACCAGCCAAATAAAGAGACCAATAAAGGAAATATGGAGAGAGCTCCAAACATGAAATGCTCATATGCTCAGGAAAAGTTACCTTCTATACACATGATGCTTGTAATAACCCCAGGGAAGATTACCAAGCCCCAGTATCCCCTGCTGAGATTTCATTTGGATGGATTAAATCACTTGCATGTGGGGTTGGAGCGAAGGTTCTATGGTTAAGAGTGATTACCACCACCAGCCAGTGGTGGTGAACACCTTTTGTGTCAACACTTGAGAAGCAGAGACAGGCAAATCTCTGTGAGCTTGAGGTCAGCCTGGTTTACAGAGCTAGTTCCAGAACAGCAAGGGCTTGTTACACAAAGAAACCCTCACTTGAAAGCAAAAACAAACAAATAAAAATCATCATGAAAATTAGAGTTCATGTCCCACCGCCCATTTAACAATTTGAACCCCCACTAACCCCTCTGGCTCTAGCCCCCAGGTATCTAAAACCTTCTTCTAGCCTCCTTGCATACACAAGCATACACATCTGGACACATATATGCACACACATAAATGCATAAAATAAAAATAAGTCTTTAGAAGAATCACTGACGTGTGTCTGAGCCCAACTCCCACATCCCTCAAAAATCACACTGCTATCTATTCACCCTCCAGCTCTGATAACTCTGGATCTGATTCCTATTTCTTAGAGCCAAGATATATTTTGGGACTTTTCTTAGCCTTCTTCATTACATCCCTACCTCCACATGTATATGAAGATGTATATATCTTCAAATAGTTGATACTGTTGATATCTTCTTTCCTTGGCCAGGCAGATGCTCCAGTTTGCTGGCTTCTAAGCAGAAGGCCAGCCTCTTTGTCTCAAGGTCACATTAATTCTGTGGTGCCATTTATCTACCAGAGCTCCCTTGGGAGCAGATGGATGTTAGTCTCCACCTGCAGACCACGTGCCTTCTTGGTTCCTCTCTATTCTATTTTACTTCTCTAACCCCTTTTTCCCAGGAATATTTTCTTTAATTTGCCGTAGAGTCCCTGATTCAGGCACTGTTTGCCCTTATGGCTGAGATCAGGTATTTCCAGATTCTTTCCTATCACTTCAGTGGCTGAGTGAATTTCTCCCCTGCCAATCAGAGTTCTGGGCATTTCTTTAAATAGTTTGCAATATTTTAGCATGCTAGTTTTCCAAAACTGTAACAAAACACCTGAGATGTTTCACTTGTAAAGTGAAAAGTATTGCTTTTGGCATATGGTTTTGAAGGCTTCAGTGCATGGCCAAATGGCTGGTCGCTTTTCTTCCTGTGCTGGGACAACACACCATGTAAAAATCATGAAGCAAAGCCAAGTGGCCCATCTCATGATGAGGAAGAGCAAGGACTCAGACTCCCACAGTGCCTTTCAAGGGTGTGGCCCCCAATCACCTAAAGACATCTCACAAGATTCTTCCTCCAAAGATTCCACTTCCTCTCACCCGTCCACCCTGGGGACAAGTCTTAAACTCACAGACCTTCAGGGGACTTTCAAGATCCAAAATATAGCAGTGAGTCTCTGTCCAAGTCATTCTAGAATTGCTTAACCCACATTATATTAATGGTTTTGCTGACATTTGCGTAGCCATTTGCCTATTTCTCATTAAACATGTCACTATTGGTCATTTTGTTATATATAGTAATTCTGATAAAGACTTTGAAAGTTCAAATAATAAAATGAGTATATAAATAAATAAAACCTCATTTTACATGCTTCTCTAGGTAAAATTCAAACTCCCTGAGACAACCTGTCTACTCAAATTGGCTCCCTATACCTATCCCCATCCCCATGGCATACCCCTTCTCAAAAGGCAGGTGGCAACTAGCATCACTGTTGGGGCATGGGTCTGTGGTGTGTCTCCTGAGCATTGTGTCAGCATCCAGCGAGGTGTGAATGGTGTCTCTTGCTTCTCTTGGGGATTCCCACTGACATCCTCTGCTGAGGTGTGCAGCTACAGCCTCTGGTCATGAGTTCTCCCACAATGTAGTATCTCTGTCCTGGCTATATACTCTCTATGTGCAAACAGTTTCTCTGTTCATATGTGGAACATGTAGAATCTCACAGGTGTCTGAGAACCATGAGTGAGTCTTCTGGGCTGACCTGCCAGACTTTCCTTTTTACTTCTCATACATCCATCTGCAGTATTACCTATATCCAAGGCCTTGCTAAATCCAGGATTCCCAAAATATTTTCAGAAAATTCCCGTGTACCACTAAAATCAGTGAAAAATAAACTCTCCTGTTACTTGATCTTCCCAGAAAATATGAGGCTGTATCTAATGCCACCTTTCCTACGGCTACTCTTGGGCTTTCATACTTGTTACTTCCTCCTGTTACTGTGACTAGATTCTAACAAGAAACAGCTCAGGGGAAGTTGAACTTATTCTGGCTCAGGATAGAGTCCATCATGGAGTCACTTAGTTTCCACAGACCAGTAAACGTAGACAGGACAGGAAGCAAGATGGGCTTTAAACCCCACCCCACCCCTCACAAAAACTCATGTCCTCCTGAGAGGTTCCACTCCCAGAGGTTCTGCAACCTCCCAAACACCATTATCAGTCTGTGTGGGACCAGGTGTTCAAACCCATGCCCCTAAGAGACACATTTTACATCCTAAACGACAACTTTTTTTTTCTTTTAATTTTAGGATTAGCTCTTAGCTTTCTTCATGGCAGAAAGTTCCAGGAAAGCCTGATGAAGGAGTAGTAGAGAAATGGTGATTTGTTCTTACTTTGGTAAGAATAAATATGTTATTAAACACCTTAAGTAAATCATGCTCTTTAGCCATTATTACCATGGTGAATGTACTAATTATCACCATTTATTGATGGTTTATTAAGTGCTTGCTACCTACAGGTATCCTTGCCTGTCCTCTATCAATCTGGAGATTTTTATCCCCATTTTGCAGATGAAAAGAATGAGTCTCTGCTGTAGTTTGGTTCCTGTTGCTGTAATAAATGATATATGGTTAAAAGCAACTTGGCCAAACAGTGAATTTCATCTTACAAGTCCCGATCCATCACTGAGGGAAGCTGAGGCAAGGACCCAAGGCAGGAGCTTTAGGCAGAAAGCAGAGGAACGCTGTGCACTGACTTATTTCCTAGGCTTACACAGAAGCTCCTTATACCTCCCAGGACCCTTGCCCATGGCTAGCACTGCAACAGTGGGCTGGGCCCTCTTACATTAATAAGAAATAAAAGAAGTAACTCATAGACATTCCCATCTCGGGGAGGCAGCTCCCCAGCTGAGGTTCCCCATTCTCAAGTTTGTCAAATTAACAACCAGCATCAACCACCACAGGTTCCGTGTGATTAAATTGCATGAACTCACATATCTCATAGGATGTATTACATTTTATTTTAATACTTGAGAGGAAATGCAGTCTTAACTAAGATACCTAAAGCCAGGCATCAAAGGCTTGCCAGGGCCCCAAAGTTCTCTGCCTCTGCTTTTCTGGTCACCGAGTGAGATACCATCTGCCTTAGTTTCCCTTCCTATTGCCATGATGAAAATACCCTGACAAGAGCAATGTAAGGAAGAAAGGGTATTCAGCCGGCAGTTCCAGGTTATAGTCATCATTCTGAATAAGTCAAGGAGTGAGGAATTCAAACAACTGAGGATGTATCACATCCTCAGTCAAGAAAGAGCAGAGAGCGCAGAGTTAATGCATGTGTTCTCCTTGCTTTCCCCACTCATATACAATCTAGCATCCCCTATCCCAGAACAAAACCACTCACAATGACTGGGTCTTCCTTCTTTAATGAGCAGAATCAAGAAAATCCCCTACAGATGTGTCTACCGGCCAACCTAACCTAAGCAGTCTCTCTTTGATATTCCCTTCCCAGAGAATTGCAACTGCTGTACCAAGCTGACAATTCAAACTAAGCATCACATGATCCTTTACCCCAAGAGGTCTTTATGCCATTCATTCTAGTCCATGGTTGAGTGAATTACATGTGAAAATTGGAATAAAAGTCAGGTCAATAGTCCCTTCAAGGCACCCGCAGGTCAGATCAACTATGGGAGAAAATTGTAGGTCTCTGAGGAACACCCCATGGGTTATTGAGGAAACAGTAATTAAGCATCTAAACTGGGGCTTTTGAGTGTTGAGAGGGGATACTGAAACTTGCTCTGATTGCCATCTGTATGTCCTGGGAGGCAAACGGTACACGTGGTCATTCTGAGGTATAGAGGCAGAGCCCTATCAGACAAGAACAGACTGCCCTGTATCACACATTAGCTATCTGGAGAGCATCCTACTATGGGGCTGTCCCCCCAGTTATTAGCATTATTATTGGCCTTTAAATATGTCATAGTCAAAGATTTGCTTCATTCTTCAGTGTGATTGCCATTGATTTTTGAAGCCCACATCTTCTTCCCCAGGGAAGCACATCTTCAGCAAAATAATAGGAGGAAATGGGGAAAGAAGTGCTGAATTTATAGGCGTTCATTTTACAGGCATCATTTTAGGGTTGCAGCTGATCTCAACACTGCTTCTCAGAGGGTGGTACAGGAACCACCCACATCAGGAACATCTGGGACCTTGTAAAAATGCTGATTCCCGCATCCCAACACAGACCTGCCAGATTGGAATCTCTGGGGACTGTCCTGAGAACTGTGTTCTTATTAATAATAAGTTACCTAGAAGTTTTTAACATAAAAAGTCAGGTACCCCAAAATCCACCAGGCCTGGAATTCAGATAGCAGAGGAAACACCTCACACACCAGGCTACTGGACATCAGGTCTGGGAAGGCTTACAAGGGCTGGAAATTCCTAGCAACTTCCAGCTGGGAGATCATGAAGATTCATCCCCTCCCCCAGCCCCGTGGGACATGCTGGTCCTGGTTTACCTGTGTGCAGAGGAGGCCTGGGTCTCAGGGCTAGGGATAGGGTAGAGGAGTGGGCAAGTTCTTGGCAGTGGCATCTTCCAGGAGGAGCTGGTAAAGGCCTGATTTATGACATTCAGCATGGGATTTGGCTTCTGAGCTCAATCACTGTGGCTCCCCACGGTGGGGTTCATGCGCTGTAACGGGCCTGGAAATTGGAGAGGAATTTACCTCCTGCTGCCGAACATTACATAACAATCAGGGGAAACAAGCAGAGAGGGAGGGAGCCGCCTCCTCAGCTGGCACTGGCAGCCTGGCACAGCGAAGAAGCTAAGCCTAGGAAAGGTCTGCTGGGGTTTGCTTCCATCAGCAGCCTTGGGAATGGGGTCCAGGGTAGCCTAGCCAGAGCTGGCACCAGGACCGGTGCAGATACAAGCATTGGCCCAGATACTTCTAGAAGGAATGACTGGGGAGAAAGCACATGTGGATATCTACTCCCATGCCTGCAGACCCTCCAGCTACAATGCTCACAGTGACAAAGCCTCCTTTGCAAACAGATTCTGTGCTTGACTTTAGGACACACAGGGCCTGGGACAGAATGAAGAGAGGCTGGGTGGGGACCAAATTATTGCAACTTCATAAGGAAGCGGTTGGATTTTTCTTCCCTACAGTGTAACAAACGAGAATTTTTTTCTCCCCAGCTTCCCTGGGTAGCCGTGGTATAGAAGGAGCAGGAGGTGGCTGATTCTGAAAGCCAGTTCTGTTGGGCTCACTCAGAATATGAGTCCTTACTCTATTTCATAAAGCTAATGCCAGCAGACGTGCAAGTCGGCAATTTGGGGAGGTGCCAATTCCTAGTCTGGTTCTCACCAAAGTGATGAAACCTTCAACAAGACGGTCGAACCTCACAGACACTCTCCCACCCCGAATCTCCATTCAACCAGGGCGCAAGTCCCACTCTGTGCCACTGGTGTCCATCACCAAGAGCATGTGCTGGCACTGGCCTGCCAATTATTTTCCATCAGGGAACTGTATCTTCTGGTAAATCAGTAAAAGTCCAAAGTGTAAAAGACTCTTAGCCCCACTGAAATGAATGGTGTCAGTCACTCAAATGAAATTTGCATTTCCTCCCGGGTTTTCCTCCCAGGAACTGCATGGCTGGTACCCAGAGAGTATACAGCACATGCCGGACACAGTCCAAACTTGTTCCATATGGGCAAAGAAAGGGTGGCACCACTTGCATTAGCATTAAAGGCCCGTATGCCCAGCCCCGAAGTTGGTGAGCTCAAGATGTCACAAAGAATAAACCTATCATGGCCTTATCCCTGTGTCGCTCATAGTCTAACAGGGAACATGCATATTAACAGATGTCAATGTACTGAGGTTAACAAAGGTTTGTACTACAAAGCTGTAAACACACAGGAGACTGAACTGGTCAGAGCAGGGGCTTCCTGGAGGAGGTGTTCTTTGTGGGAGACATATATAAAAAGTAATAACTACAACTTGGAGACAGGAAATGATGGGAAGTAGAAAGTCCTACCTGAAGAATAGCACCCTCAAAGCCCCCAACAGAGGGCATCTGGACCCTTGTTTGACCCTGCCTGTCAATCATAGCATCTCCACTTCAGTCTGGCTGTACATACTCTGGGATAACATTCCTTTAGAAGACAGTGCTTGGCAGCTAAAACACAAATGCTAGAAGCTGAGCCAAGCAAATGACCTCAGTGGGCCTATCAGTGGTTTAAATCTCTACACACAGACTCGAGAGAGTGGGGCAATAACCCAGAGGCCTGCCTGGGTGAGGGCCAGAGGTCAGGGGTCAGAGGTGACTGACCAGACACACAACAGTGAATGGTGAGCTACAGCTAATGAAAGAACAATGCTCACTTGTCCTTTGCTTGTTTTTCTTTGCTGCACATTCTAAATGCACAGTTCACTGTTCAGATTTTCTTGCAGAATTCCAAATACCAGAGTGGATTCTCAGAAGCAAGTACTTAGGCCATTTCGGCTTTTGAAACTGACAAAGTGGACTGCATTCATGTCATTTCATACCTTTCTTGCCTCGGCAGTGTTCACTGAGAATGTATTTAAGACATGCCCACTGTATGTGTGACTTGAAGCAGGATGTGATCTCTACCCTCCTAATATTCATGAACGCCAACCGCATGTCCAGCCCTGAAGTTGGTGAGCTCAAGAGTCACAGAGAATAAACCTATCGTGGTCTTGTCCCTGTTTTGCTCATAGTCTAACAGGGAACATGTAAACACTTACTAGTGACCTACCAAGGCAATCTTTAGCATCAGTGTCTGCTAACAAACAAGGAAGGTACCCGATGTCATACACACATCCTCCTGCAAGCCCTTGCCACATCTCAGGTGTGAAGGATGAGCTTCATGGAGGTTAGGCAGTTTGTTTAGACCACATAGTAAGTGGGAGAATCCAGCTCCAAATTTGAGCCCATCTAATTCCATACATAGTCATATGGTCACTGCAGTCCAATCACTGAAATGAGAGGGCAGATGGAGGATATTAAAAAGGTTAATTTGTAGGTAAGTACAGACTTGATCATGGTGCTGGAAGGAATTTCCTTGGTATAACAAAAGGAGGTGTGAGGAGAATCAAGAAGACTGATAGCAATGTGTGTATAAAATACCAGAAATTGTACTTGTCAAAAATGCCATAGAAAACTCAGAAGTGAGAAATGGTGTGGTTACAATGTGTGTGATGGACATAGCTTAGCCTTACTGGAAAATATTGCTATAAAAATCAGATTCTGAATAATACAAATACAAAGAGACATGGAGGCAAAGAAATTTCAAAAGTGGCTAGAGAGATTGGGTCAGCAGTTGACAGGATCTGAGTTTGGTTCCCAGTGTCCACACTGGGCGGCCCACAGCTGCCTGTAATTCCAGCTCCAGGGAATCTGATGTCTCTGGCCTTGGTAGGTACCTGCACCTGGACACTCACACACAGATGCATACATATCATGTAATAAAAATTAATTTTAAAATTTTATAGCATGATCAAAATACACTGCTATTTACTATGAAAAGTATCCATAATTTAAAAAACAAATTAGGAGATGGTGATGTGCCTTGTTTTTTCTCCCTCACTGTGCAACTGGCAAAGGTTACAAAAATAAAAATGACCCCAGTGTTGACGTATATGCTGTGAAATGAGTACATGTGCCCACCCATCAGTAAATGTCTGGGGAGCATTGGACTGTATGAATTAGGACCCTTTAAAAAATTATAACCTTTAACTCAATAATTTCACTTTAGAAATTTATCAGAGATGCAGACCAAAAGGCAGACAGTAGGATGTTCACCGAGGCATTATTTATAGTAAGAAGGAGCTGTAAATCACAGAAAGGCTCAACAATAGGTGGATGGTGGAATCAATTCTGCTGTATCCAGATGGGAGTACACCGCTATTAGGAATCATATTTTTGAAGACCATTGAGTAGCATGATCCATCTACTTCATCTACCTAGAAGGAAATATTAAAGATCGACTGCTTCCCAGGAGGACTGTGGCCACAGGACTCAAGACAGCTGCCATTTCCCCCCATCATCTCTCATCATTCTTGTCTCCACTTTCCAAACATCAGCCCCTGATCTGCAGAAACAAGTTTACGGGTATTTCTTCTACTTCTTAAGAAAGCACGTGTGAACCTCACCACCCGCCTTGTTCCAACTTGTTTTCCCCTTAATGTCCTTCTGTAGTGAGAAAAGAAAAAAAAACCAACCCCCCCAAAACAACAACAACAAAACAAACAAAAAAACACAACAAACAAAATCCACCTCAGAGCTCCTTACAGCTACTGGCTTCTTGGTTTTTGTGTCTCCTGCTTGCCATGATATCTGTTTCTTTATTTCAGGTCTTCTTGCCTTGTGGGTAGAGCATGGCTCCCTCTTCACTGATGTCATAGAGTCTAGCTCTTTTCTAGATCTCATTTGCTGCTCTGGAATAAGAACCCTTTTTCACACTGCTCCAGATCAGGAGCTGAAGTTCAGACCCTTCTTTAATATTTCCTTCTAGATTGCTGAGTAGATGAAATTCCACTCCTCCATGGTCTTCAAAACAATGAATTTCAGCAGCTGTGTATTCCCATCTGGATCCACCGTGCCTGCTTCAGTGGGTCCACAGTTTCTGAGAAGAAAATCCAGCATCCTTTATCTGTAGTGTGAAATCAGGGTTCCCAGAGGAGAAAACGATTTGTGTTGTAATGCTAATGACCTTGATTTATATAGAAAATTCTGAGGCTAGACCATAACCAGCCTGGAGATACATACACATACACACACACATACGCACACACACCCATATACACACACATATATGTGTGTGTGTTATACTATTTTGTTCCTGTACCTAATCTTCTCTTCCACCATACCTGCCACTCAGATGACTTAACTGTCACTTTGTTACATGCTCAGCACACAGTAGGTGCTGAGTAGTGGCTGTGGGTGGTACAGAGATCATTGAACCTGAGCTCATACCAACACCCCAAGACCCCAGTCTCACAGCCTCCTCTCCACAGCAACTTTGTGATTCTCTCTTATTTAAAGGATGGTGAAGAGGCTATGACCTGAAAAAAAAAAATCAATGACTGCCCGCTAATAAAGGTTCTTATGCAGTAAATGCGCTCTTGGGAAGCCAGATCCTGCCCACTCCTCAGCTTTGGCCTGATGCCCTGGAGTGATTTACTCTGCGGTAACATGATGGAGCCTCCACCATAGAAGGGAATTAAATAAAAATGCAATAAAAGAGGACAAAATCAATCTGCTTACAGTTTTGTTTAATAAAAATTCATGAAGGATGGGCAGGCAGGCCCATAAGCAATGTACCAGTTCTGCCAGGAGCTGGCTAGGGACACACTCAAGCTTCAGGCATGGGGTAGGGGGCTCAGCTGGAGCTGTCTGAACAGACCTCCCACCCTGCAAACCACTGCAAGCTGAGTCCTTCTTCTGCCAGGCTGTAGAGCCAGGCCTGCCTCACCGAAAGAGGGGCAGGCCAGGTGAGGCAGTGTTGATGGAAGAATTCCTTCAAGCCAGAGGAGAATATGAGATCTTCTTTATATGGAATCCATCTCCCTATGAAGCCTCACATATTCTGGAATGATCTACATTGGCTCAAAAGCCTGACCAAGTACTTTTTATAGTAAAAACTATTTCAGGCCACAAAATAATTCTTTAAATCATGTGGTTGTATAGTCAAAACTCCATGTCTTTGGATGGAAGCATCAGACTGCATATTTGCAATAGGGGCTGGAGAGATGGTCCCATGGGTAAAGTGCTTACTACACAACCCTGAACTCAGATCCCAAGCATTCATGTGAAAAACTGAGCATGTCAGTGTGCCCCTGAAATCCTAGCACCAGGAAGTAGCAATAGGCAGATATCAGAATCTATTGAGGCAGCCTGTCTAGTCAACCAATAAACTTTGTGTTCAGTGAGAAATTTTTCCTCAAAAATTAATGTGGAGAGAGACTGAGGAAGACATATAACATCAGTCTCTAACCTCCATAAACACACTTATGGCTACATATGCCCACATACACATATGAACACAAATACAACACACACACACACACACACACACACACACACACACACACACACACACACACACACCTCCAGTGATCTATGCTAAATCTGACCCATCACTTGTTTTTAAAATAAGTTTTCTTGGGGCCCAGACTCACATTCATCTGCAATGCCTCTTCCTATCATTGCTTTTGTGCTACAATGGCAGCATTGAACAGAGATGAACAAAATAGAATTGAAAAAGACCTGCAAAGCCCAAGAACTGGTTATTTTTCCATTTGTAAGAAAAGTTTAAAACCACTGATCTACATACTTTGAGGTTAGTGGCAAACAGCCTGAGTGGTCTCACTCCAAATCATCTGTCCATTCAACAAAAATGGCCCAAGCCAGGCTCCATGGCAAGGCTACAGGGAGGATAGAGATAACTGTGACTGCCAATTTAGATTTCAGCCTTGGTTCTTTAAGGTTGGTTATACTGGTTTTCTTCCGTTGCATAGCAGAGAGGCATGGCCCAATGGCTTAAAACAGTGCCCATTTGTTGCTACACAGTTGTGTAGGTCAAAACTCCAGAAGAGACTAGCAGATGTATCTGTTCAGTGTCTCACAGGCAGAAATTAAGGCATCAGCCAGGCAGTGCTGTTGTCTAAATGCTAGAAAGGAATTTTCCTTCAGACCCATTGAGGTTGTTGGCAGAATCCAGCTTGTTCCGGCTCCAGGCCTGCACTCCTCATGTTACTGCAGACTGTCAGCCAGAAACCTCACCAGACCATTGGAGGACTGTGCATGACTGCCTGTGTGGCCCCCTCCCCTTCAACCCCACCACACACAGCACATGGAAACCCTCTCTAGCTTTCTGTCTGCCAACTGCTAGAGAAAGCTCTCTGCCTTTGAGGACTTTGTGACAACCCCTCATCTACCTGATTAACCAAGTAATCTCTCCATTGGAAGGTCAATTTGACACTTAATCATGAGAGTGATAGTCCAGGCTCATTCATGATGTTTGAGTATATTACTAGTCAGCTGGCTGGACTCCTTTTGCTCCACCTACATAGAAGATCACATAGGAAGTTCTAGTGTAAGCAGTCCCAGGCCCTGAGTGCCTATGACCTACAGGATGGGCTGGTGGATCCAGATACTTACAACCTCATGCCCTGGGAGCTAGAAATGTATTGCTTCAGGCTTTCAAAGCCAACAACTTATACTCTAGGAACTCAAATTGGAGACTCATTTGGCTGGGCTATGACCCGTTGCTCTCAGCACTTGGTGACAGTTGTAATTTTCAGATTTCAGCAGAAGCAGTGGTCCAGCAGATGGTGGCAGCAACAGGGTACCCTCTACTATTCCATTCTCTAACTGGGCTCAGGTTCAGGGACCCTCAGCCTCACACCGCTAAGTCCTGTTACATTACACTCGTAACCACTGACAGTGGGTAGTGTCACAGAACTCAGGCCCAAGGTAGCTGAAATCCTCAGCAACTTTCTGGAATCTTCCAATGACCAGGGTCCACAGTTTCTCAAACTCAGCTCTTCACCACTGTTTGGTGTCATTTCTACCCTAGCTGCTGCTCTGTGGAACTCAGTGCCTGCCCAATTCATCACAGCCACCACTCAGCTGCTGCCACCCCATGCCAGCTTGGTACACTCTGCTAACTATAAAAATCTAAAGTAGGCAAGACAAGACCACTCAAAAGAAACCTTCTATTAGGCCTAATATTGCAGTACCAAGGCAACACAGGCAGATGTCTCCTAGCTGCCTCATAGACTAAGTTGAAACAGCCTGCTTATGTAGTGAAAAAGAGGTGCAGTAAGGATGTCTGCACCAATCATAATAATCCCACATGCAGATGAAGGACCATGCTTACAGCAATCACAAGCTTCTTACTGGGCCACCATGAGAAGCACCCACCCAACTCAGCTTGGGTAGAAATGGCTGTAGAGTCATCTAGAATTCACAAAGGCTTATAGTGGGAAAAAATAATGTCTAGTGCAAGCTCCTTGAAATAGTTGTGGGGACAGAAGGCTGGAGAGACAACCCAAGGTTGCTCTTCCAGAGGAGTTGAGTTGGATTCCCAGCACCCACATGGCAGCTCACAACCATCTGTAACTCCAGTCCCAGGGGATACAATGCCCTCTGTTGGCCTCCACAGATACCAGGCGCAGACGTGGTACACAACATATATACAGGCTAAACATCCATATAAATAAAATTAATTTTAAAAAATAAACAGTTGTTGAGAGAACAGTGCTCACAAGAGCCAGAGTTGTGCTTCAGCAGCAAGCAGCTGTGGATGCTGTGTAACTTCTTCTAGGTATATATAGAGTATCCAAAGCGCTGATGTCAGGGTATCCCACATGACTAGTGATAGTCTTTTACTTAAAATAACTGGTACTCCAGAGGAGACCCAAAAACTGTCTATTAGGGAGTCAAATCACCCAGCTTCTTTATGCCTCATACACATTAGCTTATTTAAAGGTAAAATAAACTGGGCATAACGGCACAAGCCTTTAATCCCAGCACTCAGAAAGCAGAGGCAGAGGCAGAGGCAGAGGCAGGTGGATCTTTAAGATAAGTTTGTCTACAAAGTAAGTTCCATGTTAGCCAGGACTGTTACACAGAGAAACCTTGTCTTGAAAAAAACAAAAAAAATAAACCAGTTTTAAGAGAAAATAAACGTTAAAAGCCCCAGTTAAGGATGTCAGATCTTGGAATTATACAGGCAGGCAAAACACCAATTCACATAAGAATTAAATAAATAAATAAGCCCCAGTTAAAATAAGACACATTAACATTAATCAATTGCCAATGCTTAACTGCCCAGTGACCCAGGAAGATGTGGAACTCTCTAATCTATCTCAGATATGAAAGTATATCCTTTTGGGGACATATTTTATAAATTCTGCCTATCAGAGAGAAGTTATATATTTAGTAGTACATGGTAAGTAGCAATAACAAACAGATCCCCAGACTTCAGTAGATTAAGAGTTAGACCAGGGGAGGCCACAGGTCATTAACTTGTCATCTCTACATAGCTTCCAAAGGATACTACTTGCTGTCATGGAGACTCAAAGACAGAGACAGTGGGTAAGAAGGACTGGAAGGGGAAGGGGAAGGGATGGAAAACGCTAACTATAAATCTAAAGTAGGCAAGAAAAAAACACTCAAAGGAAGACTCTGTTGGCCTCATATTACAATACAAGGGCAACACAGAGAGATCTCCTAGCTGGCTGATCTCTAAGCACTACTGATCATACTCCATCAGTAACTGGAGCCACATTACCATCTCAATCTTCCATGGAAAATAAAAATAAAGCAGAGCTGAGTGCTACGTGCTTACTGTTTCCTTTACAATGGAGGAGAGAGAAGATAGCCTCTGATGGCCAGTAGGGATCTGTTGTAGAAAGTTTTTCCTGGACCCATTTGGGGCCCAGAGGTTTGGAACCTGCCCGGTCCGTGGCGGCTTTTGTCCCCCAAAGAAATGAATTAGACACTTATGTTAACTTAATACTGTTTGGCCCATGTCTTAAACAGGCTCATCTGTTTCTCTTACATGTCTGTCTTCTTTGGGGGTCGGATGGAGATTGACTACCACCCTTCTCCTACCTGCCTGTGCTCTGATTCTCCACCTACTTCTACGGTGCTCTACATAGGCCAAAACAGTCCTTTATTTACAGCATACAGAGAGCATTTCCACCACAGGGATCTTCCTATGAAGGTGAATTTGAACTCACTGAGCCATGAATTGGCAGATGCTTATAGCGCTAGCCACATAAACTATGCATGCCAATGTATTCTAATTTTCTAAATGTTTTGATTGCATTTTTAGATGCCCAAGTTGGTTCTTCCAGAGAAGTTCATTTTTAAAAAGAAGCCATGTACCAAAGTACCTAGATACAAAATGTAACAGCTATCAAAAAGAAGTGTAAGTGAGTGCACTTGAGTGAAACACAGAAAGCTTGTATGTCGAAAGCTGTCTACTGAGAGGTCATGTGATGCCAGAGGCTGACTTTAGCCAGGTTGTATAGTCCAAACCCTACACTTGGCACGCACCTTCCAACTAAAAGTGAGTAAAGTTTGGCATTCAAATTAGAATATTTTAAAAACTTTTTAAGTTTATACCTGTGTTGTGTGCCTGCAAGAATTTATGTGCACCACATATGTGCAGGTAACTGCAGAGGTGTTGGATCTCCTGCAATTGAAGTTACAAGCAGTTGTAAACTGTCCAAGATAAGTGCTGGGAAATGAGCCTGGGTCCTCTGCAAGTACAGCTCTAACCACTGAGCAATTGCTCCAGTCACTATACTAGATATTATCGAACAGTGGAGTGACATGATCCTGGATGGATTGCAGAAAGATGAATTTGGCAGTCAGCACATATAGATGGATGCCAAGAAAGCTACCAATTTAGAAGGCGTGGCTGGAACAGACCATCACAGTAGTGATGGTCCAGGCAAATGGGGAGGCCAGCAAATGAGAAAAATATATGGTGTGGAAATTCTGAAACTTGTTAATCAGATGTTTGGAAGAGAAGAAAATAGAGACAGTACATTAACATCTTAATTGCCAAGTCTGGGTAAAACTATTTTGAGCAAAGTAAGGCAAAAGTGAGATCTGTCGAAAAGGAAGACAGTGAGTTCAGTTTGGAGGGGTGCATGTTTCAGGGACAGCATTTGACAATATCTGACTACGCCAAAAGGTGTTGTCATCATGCCCTCAATTCTGAAAGACTCTTCACAGAAATGAGAATTAGAATTTGGGAGCTAAGTGTATGTAGGGAAAGGTCAGCTGAGACAAGCAGACATGACCAAAACATCATGGTGAGAAGGGCATCCATGGGGGCATAGTACTGTGAAAGATCCCCACAAGGTGGAGGACTCGTGAGGGAAAGGGGAGAGGAATGGCATTGCCAGGCATCAGAGTTCTTAGGACTAAGGGAAGATGGTAGATGGCCTTCAATAGTTTGGGAAGCCAGAAAATAGCTATGAGCTCCAAGGAGAAAGTTCCTGGAAAGGTTAAGGATTATGGATTACCAGTATGAGCTCGCTAAAGACTATAGAACTCAATGCAAGACTTTCAGAGTCATGGCAGAGTTGCCCATCCAGACAATGAACCTTCCACACTCACAGCCTCCCTGAGAAACACTTTCTTCTCTAAGCTCCACTTCGGCAAATTTTTAATATCAGTTCTCTGAATTTCTGAGTTCTCTTTGAGCTTATCAAAAAGGACTGGGACTCAGGGTGGTTATCCAATTTAGTACCACACGGGGGAAAAATGAGTTTGGTTTCCTCTGTAGTAAGACAACAGAAACAGCTGTGAGTCTCCAAAAGCACTTGGATAAAAGCCCGTGGTCCAGCCACCCTTCACTTTTCCTCCAGGAACCGAATTTTTGGTGTAAGCTCTAAGTATTAATGATTCTCTCAAGTTGATGTGTGTGTGTAGATAGTGGGTGAACTTGCTGTGTGTGTTAGGGAATTGGGGTTTGGGGATTGTAGGACAGAATAGGTGGTAGCTCCAAGGTCACCAGTGTAAGTACATGGCTCACAGATGGTGCTAGCAAAATGGTGCTGGGAGCCTATGAAGCTGGATTTGGACATGCTCTCTCACACCCTAATTTGCATAAAATTGGTAGTGACAGATGTTAGAATGGGGAAATGGGTTTAGAGACATGGAGCATTGAATCTAGAAATAGTGGAGGAGCAGACAGAGGCCCAGGCACTCCTCTCCCACCTGCATTTAAGAGTCACCTTCTAAGAGAAAAGGACTTTGAAAAGGGACATAAAAGCTCCAAGAACAGTGAAGGGTGGAGTCATGGGTAGGCAGGCAGAGAAAAAAAATCAAAGAAGGCTTCCTAGGTGACATGGGAGGGTAGCAGTCCTATAACAGAGGTGTAAGGGGGAAGGAAGTGTGGATTCTCAGCTGGGAAGGATCAGTTCCATGAGTCAGAATCCAGAGGGACCGAAGTCCATGTAGCCTGTGTCAAGAAAATGCAAAGGGGCTTTGGACAAAGATGCTGAGAGTGTCCCTAGATGCTGAGAAAGCAGGGAACAGCAAGAGGGTTGGCTGTGATGTACTGATTGGGCAAGCTAGGAACAGAGTCTTCCCCTGTCCCATAGCTAAGCCCAGTGCCCAGCACAGCTTTGCATATATATCAACTGATCTCCTTGGCACGAGTTCTCAGCTCATAAGTGGCTTGCACAGAAAGACATCAGAGTTTGTTTGAATTTTTTCTAAGGCTGTCTCTTCCAGTCCATGGGAGGCTGTCTTCACAACTCTGTCTGCCTGCCCTGTTTCTCCCAGAGGCTTTGACCTTCACAGCCTGATTCATTTAAAGGACTACAGAGGCCTGAGGCCTGGCCAGGGTCCAGTAGTGGGGGACTGGCCATCCGAGCAACCAGCTATAGAGTGAGGACAGGTCTCGTCTCTCCTGACCCTCTCAAATAACCTCAGGCCCACCAGAAGCTGGCTGGCTGGGCCCTTGCGTAGCAAAGAAACAAAGAAAGATGGAAGGCAGCCACTACTCCTTTGGGGCAGTGCTCCATCCATCAGAACCAGGAGCACTTCTGACTGGTGAGTCAAAGGTGACATTTAAACTAGCACTCAGCTCCCCCATACAAAGTGTTAGCTCCTGCCTTATTTTCTCCTGTGCTTCCACGGATTCATCTACTCTTTTTATCTCCTCCCCCGCTCAAGCTGTTCTTAGGTTATCTGGTCAGCCCACGACAGCAGACTCGGGGCACCATCCACAGAACATCTGGTTAGGGAGAAAATGTGAAGACTCCAGGCATTCTCATTTCTAACAGCTTCCCAGGTGACATTCTGGCTACTGACCCAGGGTCCATGCACAGGGAGACACTCCACCCAGCTTGGTAAGAAGTTGAAACCTCCTTGAGGGCAACCTCCAGGCCCTGAGTAGACTCCAACTTCAACCACTGACTGTCAATTTTATTGGATAGAAGCAATGAGAGTAGATTGTTGATCAACTCTGGGATCCCATGAACAGCTGGCTCTGTTATGGTCAGACCTATTAAGTTAGTAGGAAACTCAAGGTACAAGCAGAACAAAAGGAAAGTAAGGCAAGCCTAGACAGCATGCAGAGCTCAACAATGGATGGATACCTTCCAAATGATCATAAATCACAAAAATAACCATGGCAGAGACTTCTGATGAAGCCTCTGACATAAGCCAGCCCAGTCCTGAGATCCATGTACAACCATCCCAAAGGGGCTATGGCAATGGGGACCATGTGAACCTTTATTTTACACATAAAGACTCAGACATACAGACTTTAGTCCAAGGTCCCATGAATTCCTAGTTTCATGCAGGCCTCTGTCCACTGACTTTAGAGCCCGTAGGTTTCACCACCAAGCTAACCTCTCTTCAGGGAGACAGAAGAAGCTGGAGAATTGGAGTGTGGAAGTAACTATGCTTTAGAGAATCAAACTCTAGGAATAGGATCCATGGCATCAGATTCCCTGATTCTTGAACTTCAGGATGTTATTTTCTAGGTGCATGAACTTGGATGATTCCTTCTCCCTCAGTATCTCACTTCCCTGAGAGTAATAATTCCATCCTTTGGGATATATTCAAATTACATGAGAATTACTATGAAATGCCTACCACACGCCTGTTCCCTCTGCAAGCTGGAATAACAACTCAGAGCTGAAGCTGGACTTTTTGTCCAATAGCCTCAGTATAAGGGAAGAAGCATCAAGAGAGAAAGAGATGCAGAGACCTATGGAGAGGTGATTGCTACAGGCCTAGTGAGCTCTAGATCTCCAAGATGGGAACACAGAACTTACAGACCCCTGGCCATTTACAGAAAAATGTCACTTCAAGAGGCTAGACATAGCTAACCTGGCACCCCTTGTTTATAGGTCATACACAGTTTGGATACCCAAGGATGAGAGTCATACAAAATGATGCCACATTCAGCTCACAGTTCTAACTTGCAGTTAGCCTTGTCTCCATGGAAGCCTCTGTCCTAGGATTCATCCAGAGGACAGAATGTAGGAGGTCCCTATGTGCCTGATGGGCAGGCCAGTGCCCTGGATGCTAGAGAGAGACCTTCTTGAGTCCATGATGACAGTAGGCACCCTCTAGCAGTGCTCTGCACTCTGTGAGCTTCAGTCATGCATACAGTGCAAATGACAGAACTATCCTAGGTCTTCATGGCCATTATGTAGGCACTAGCCTCTCTTGGGGATGTCTAGTTGCTGTCATCACCCTTATTATCGCTGTCACTGCCATGTCTAAGGTTAGGCTTTCTCTTTTATAGAATGAATACACAAACATGCTATAGTCTCATGTGAATGTTCCAAACTAAATGAAATAACTTATGTCAAGCGGCTAGCATACAGTAAGCATCAAATAGATATAAAGGATGATTTCTAGCTAAAGGCACAGATCAGCAGTTCTCAACCTGTGGGTCATGACCCCTAAGGGAGTCAAATGACCCTTTCACAGGGCTCACCTCAGACCACTAGAAAACACAGATATTTGCATTATGAATCATAACAGTAGCAAAATTACAGTTATGAAGTAGCAATGAAGGTAATTTTATGGTTAGGGGTCAGCACAACATGAGGCACTGTATTAGAAGCCACAGCATTAGGAAGGCTGAGAACCACTGGCCTAGATAGTCCCACAGCCAATGTGATTGTTTGGATTTGCTAGGGACTATTTTAGAACATCCTTCATCCCATGCAACCTGAAACAGTTGGTCACCTTGGGATGGCACACCTGGCTGGGCCCATCCCCACTCTCCTAGGCAGTTCGGGGAGATTTTTCTGGCCCTTGTCAACAGGCCACCAAATGTAAGTCAGGGTCTATGCTTCCTTTGAGAGCTAAGTGATCCCAACATGTCAGGATCTGTACTAAGTAAGGACAGAGAGGCTCTGCCAGGCTTAGGGAAGGCAGAGATGGAATGTGAGTTCACAGCCAGGCTCCCAGAACATCAGACATGGGACCAATTACACACCAAGGGCCAGAAAGGCTGAAGATGGAGATTGTCTCTGAGGGTTCAGCTGGACTAAGGGAGAGAGAGAGATGATGTCCTGTTGGTGAATAATTCAGGGCGAGGAATCCAGGGGCGGGCAGGAGGAGCTGCCCTGAGGCCTGAGGCTGAGAACAGCCTCTTCCAGAGCAGGAAGCCGCCCAGCTGAGCCTGGGAAGCAGTTATCACTGGTGGGTGATTAAGTTACTAATCCTTCAGGGAGAAGACATTTAGAGGCCCATATTAAAGCAGTGCGAGGCAAAATTACATTCCGCTTCAATTTAGTTTAGCAATTCCCGTGATTTAGTTAAATGAAAAGCAATTGTTCTAATTAATAGTATTGAATGTTATTCATCAAAAGTGTCAAAACAGCTCCATGGCTACATTTGTAGCCCATTCTGCTGTCAGAGATATGGATAATTCCCCAGGCTGGGGTGGGGCTGTCCTAGAACATAGGGACTTTGGGGAGCAATGTCAAAGGCAGAGGGGGTATTTGCATGCACATAGCTTGTGTACATGTGACCTGGGAGTGTAGCTAGATGGATGCATATATGCATAGGAATCCCAACTGCACCCAAGCATACATATTTATATCCAGTTATACTTACATACACGTGTGCTTGAGTGACTGTGCATGTGTATGTGTCTATGTATTCCTGGATGTTCATGGGGGTGTACATGAATGTACATAAGTCCCTGTGTTGGTGTATGAATTGACACACATGCACAAGGGTATTTAGGTAGTTGTAAATTCATAGTATGTAAGTGTACACACAAGTAATCGGGAAGACACATTGCTGCAGAAGACAGACACTGTGTGAGCAAACCCAGGTGTGTGTACTAAGTGGGAGGGGGATAAAAATGGATCTAGGCAAAAGAGAAAGGAAGTCTGTCACCTCAGGGACTTAAAAGCAGGCCCAGCTAGTTCCTTCTCTATGTCATAAGTGATTTCTTGTGACTGGGATGCTGTCATTTGAATGCAGTTTTCTTAGGGTCTGAGACTTTTTCTCATGCTCACTGCTGGATTCTCAGGATCAGAAAGCAACTTTGGCATACTGTAAGTTACCATGGTACATCATGATAGACTGGATTACTTAGGCCGGATAAGAATAGAGGCATACATGTCAGAGTACACGATGTAAGGATGGCTACCTTGTTAAGAGGATAGATGGGGTGGGTTGGAGAAGAATAACTGGGGGGAGTGACTATAAAGCCCTCCAGGGCCCCCCAGTCATGGGTAGGTTCACCAGAATCATTTCCTCAGTGTGAACCCCAAGTTTCTCTGGCTTTGAGCACCAGCTCTACAAAACCTGCTTGGAAAATTCCACCCTGGGCAGTCAGCAGGCTCAGAAAGCCTTACAAATTGCCAGGATCAAACAAGGCCAAATACAGCAGAGCTCGGAGCAGAAAGGGCAAGGACTTCTTTGGAGATACTGGGAAGAGCTCAGTGTTTCTGGGAGAACAAGAAAGAAACCAGGCTAGGCAGCCCTAAGGAACTGTAATAAAGAAGGGCCCTCCAGGAGCACATCTACCCTCAAGCCAGGACTTCTGATTCTGGATTATGTACCTGGGCTGCAGCCATCAGCTCTTGGCTCTCCCCAACCTGCCTTCCCTTTGGTATTCTTCTTATCTGTATCCATCCATTCTCATGCCCATGTAGCTTACCATTGAACCATCACCACAGCCTTAAGGTGATAAAGACTATCTACACCAGGCTCCCATCTCTTCTGTCCTCATCTCCTGTTCAGCTTTGGACCTTGGATCCCTCTGAAGTTTACCAGATCCTGGGGATGCCCCAGGACACTCTTCACCAGGTTATAGATCTTCCCCTGGACATTTTGAGTTGAAGCAGCAGTTAACCTGGCCCACCTGCTGTCATGTCCTGCCCCCTAGTGGCTATTTCTGGCCACATACTATCCTTACCATAGCACCAGCTTCAGCCTGATGCCCCCATTTCAGCTTCAGCCAAGAAAGGACCTGAGTGCTTGAAATCTCCATAATGTCTGTATCACACTGCTAACACACACACACACACACACACACACACACACACACACACACACACACACACACAGAGTTGCTATATGTCCAGTTTGGGATGTGCCAGACAACCCAGGCTGTTCATGCAAGTGTCCAGACAACCCAGGCTGTTCATGCAAGTGTCCATCTATCTTTATGGTGATTAGCACAGAAGGGAAGTGTTAGTATGTGATCTCTGAACCCACTGAGCTCATAAAGACAATAGCTAGGACTGTGACAAGAGGCACCAGGCGTCCTGTCTATTTTGGGGAGGCCCCAAGCAAAGCTGGTCAGCACCAAGGGCATCCTGGAGCTCATTAATCTATGTGGGAGAGACAGAGACAGGATAGAGGGTCCAGGAGAGTTTCCGCCAGATATTTCCTCCCAGCCTGCCAGGCTCTGCTCTCTACTCACCCCATGGAGTCCTGGCCTGGCCTCCGGACACCCAGCTTGCCAGCTCTCTATAGTAGACAGCCACTTTCCTCTCCTTTCAAAGTTTTTTTTTTTTTTTTTTTTTCTGAGAGATTAGAGGCCCTGGCCTTTTGGGGTCCAGTCTTTGTTCTGTCCCCAAGGATAGCAAAGCAAGAAAGAAAAACACACCTCCCCCACATCCAGGCTTAGGCAATTAAGAACCTGCCTGGAAACAGCCTCTGGTTTCCATGGTCCAGTCTCCATGGGATTCAGGGGGATCAAAAACTTAATTGCTGGAGTCTTGGGTCCAAGAACTGGCTAGAACCAGAAAGCTCTTCGTTACATATGCAGCTGCTAAGCACCCCCCAAACCACCTCCTTCTTGATTTCCCTACTAACTATAAAATAGACAGTAGCTTGAAATCAGCCATGATGGAAACATTTATATCATGGAAACTGGCAAATGGTGTTAGGCCCATGTCCTGTGTCCAAGCTAAACATCAATAAAGCCCATGACCAGGTCAGCACCCAGGTCCACAATAGTTTTGAAGCCACAGAAACTTAGACTATGTAATATATGTAGTTCCCAGCACTCTAGTTCCATTATCCTCATGGCTGCAGTATCAAACTTGCCCCTAAGAGTCAGGAGAGGGGCCTGGAAAGATGGCTCAGCGGTTAAGAGCACTGACTGCTCTTCTAGAGAACTTCAGTTCAATTCCCAGCATCCACATGGCAGCTAATAACTATCTGTAATTCCAAGATCTGACACCCTTACACAGTTATACATGCAGGTAAAACACCAATTCACATAAAAAAAATAAAAATTAAAAAAAAAGTTGTCATCTGATCTCCCCAAAAGCTAAGAAAAATTCTTAAAAAAAAAAAAAGGCAGGAGAGATAGACTCTGTCATGGACACTCCCCATATCACATCATCTACCAATCCTTCATTTTCAACAGTAACATAGGATCAGGAGTACTTATCACAGAACAAGAAGTTCATAGGACATTTGTTAGGACAAATAGACTATACACAGCAAGTATTAGACCAGGGATAGCGCTACGGAACCAATAGTCCCTGGTTATTATTAGCAACTGTTCTCCCTGTTATTACAATTATCCTTACTTTTTTCATAGAGGACTTCAAGGACAGCATGAGACTGGACACTTGTAACATAATAAAGAGGTCTCAGTCCTTTCCACGCCCAGGGATGACCAAAGACATGGTGTGCACTCCAATCCTTAGAAAGGACTTCACCAGCTGCTTCATTGGGCATGTCAAAAACTATCACCAGGGACAGAGATGATGACAAAGGAGTACCACCTCAGATCCCTGGATGAATGCACTGTCTCATTTTGTTCTTCAGTCCACAGGAAAATATCTGTTAGTGCTGGAATTAAGGGTATGTGTCACCGCACCCAGCCTTAGAAAATTAGGGATCCACAGAAGCAGTGCTCTCCTGCAAAGCCTGTGGTAAGATAAAGAGAGGCCAAGAACAGACAGATAAATAGACAAACTCATCTGGGTGAAAGTCCATAACTGGATGGCCATAAGCAATTGTTTCCATTTCTTTGAGCCTCTGCTACCATCTCTGCAAAAAAGATAATGATTCTGACCTCAAAGTGTAAGGTCACAGTCTCGGAAAGAAGTAAAAGAAGCATGTTCTCCCTAATATGCAGATGCTAGCCTATAATAGATATATTTTCTTATATATGTATGTATATATACATATATGTAAACAAAGCAAATGTATGTAGACCAAGTATATCATGTAGGAAGGGAACAGAGTAAACACTATGTGACGAAGAAGAACTGGAAGCAGGAAATGGCCACTTGGGTCATGAAAGAGGCTATCACACTAATTGCTTTTTTAGTTTTAATTCTGTCACGGATTTTACAGGGACTTGGTATTTGTGGTTGTTCCCCATCCCCCACCCCGCGTATGTGTGTGTGATGGTGTGCTGGATAAGTACATAAAAATGTATTTGATTATGAAAGCGTAAAATCCAATGTGAGGCTCCACAGCTTTGGAATGGCTATTCTAACTGTACAGAAGTTCATTGAGATGTATAGCCTGGCTTAATTTCATTGTGTATTTTTTTGAAAGTTCTTTATAATAAACTTTATTTTTAATAAGCCAAGGAGAAATTCCTGGCACACAGTTCTGGGCACGTATTTGTCTTCAGTCTTCCATGTCACCCTACAGAGCTTTTAAGTAAGGACTCCAAACCATGACTCTTTGTTGCTTATTGCCAAGCAGAACCTGATGTAAAAATCTCCCTTTGTTACTAATTAGGCCTGGTGCTGTAGTGCATGAAGTTTATTTCACAGAAAAGTCACAATCGTCTTAGTTACTTTTCCATTACCATGACAAGACACCATGACCAAGGCAACTTATAGTAGGGAGGATTTAATCGGAAGCTCGTGGTTGCAGAGGGTTCTGGGTCATGACCATTGTAGTGAGGAACACAGCAGCAGGCAGGCAGGCAGAGCACTGGAACAGTAGCTGGGAGCTCACATCTTGATCCATAAGCACAAGACAGAGAGAGCTAACTGGGAATGGCATGGGCTTTTGAAATGTCCAAGCTTACCTCCAGTGACACGCGTTCTCCATCAAGGCCACACCTCCTAATTCTTCACAATAGTTCCACCAACTGGGGATCAGGTATTCAAATATATGAGCCTATGGGACCGTTCTCATTCAAAGCACCAAACGAGCCCTCCTAGACAGCTACATAACCAAGGGATAGCGTCACCTAACAGACATGTGACCAAAAAGACAAAGCTTCAAAAAAAACTTACATCTTAACACAAGACCAAAGTGATAAAGACTTATGATGAGTGGTTAAGGAAAGAGGCCATCATTGAATCAATCTTAAGCACTTCCCAGAATGCATATGATTATCTACATAGGCATGCATATAGATTTGTGTGGATGCATAAATAAGGGCTTGGCCAGATGTATCAATAGAACTTTGCATCTGTGGGCTTCCTATGGTCACACCTATTATGATAATCTATACTTGTGGTCAGGTGTGATAGTTAACATTGTTCACTTGACAGAATCTAGAATCCCTTAGAAGACAAGCTTCTGAGCATGCCCATGAGGCTCATCCAGATTAGGTTAGCCTATGGCATGTCTACAATGGATGATCTAAGATAAGTTGATTGAGATGGAAAGAGCTACCTTAACTGTGGGTGGCACTGTTTCACAAGCTGAGGTCTTAGAGTTCATAAAAGCAAGGTGAGCTGAGCACCAGCATTCATCTCCCTCTACTTCCTGACTACAGATGCAATGTGACCAGCTGCCTCAGGTTCCACTGCCATGGCTTCCCTGCAGTGATGGAAGGATGCTCTTGAGTTCTCATCCCTTTCAATTGTTTCTTGCAGGAGTCTAGTCACAGCACTGAGAAAAGTAACTGACATAGCTCATGCACACAGCAGAATAGGTATGTAAACAAATATGCATTATGCGCAACTTGAGTAGGAACTTGTGCTGATACATGCTATCCCAGGGTTATATTTGTAGACAAGAGGATGAGAGTAGCTACAGGTTCCTGTGTGTATGCATCTCTAGCAACAGGCAGTGAACAGATGGCTGTGGATGTGTATGTGTGCAAACCTGTACATATGTGCTTGTGTGTATTTTTAGGAACAGATACAAATAAACATGCATGAACAAGATGGTTGGGAGGAGAGGGTGACTTAAACACTTAGGAAGACAAACAATCCCCACAAGGATTTTAGAAGCACTTATTATGTACAAATAATGTATATACTAATTAAAAATGACTCCTTTCTGCTCATTAAAGCAGAACTGAAACACTTTATTAGTTCCATACTGTTACTCTAAACAGTTGAAAACAATAAAAAAAAATGGCTTTAGGGTCAAACAGAACCCCCCATAGGAATTAGAAAGTCATCTCAGGCTATGTGAATGGTCACCCAGTTCTGGGACCAAAGCATCAATATGGACTCCTCCCTGCATCTCCATCTTCATATCCAGCCACCAGATCCCATCAAGCTTATCTCCTTTGTCTGGTCTCCATGACAGCCCCCTGGATGGCTGGCCACATTTCTTCCCCCTTGGCTGCAGAACTTGTGTCCCCCAATTCCCATCCATCCTCAAGATGCTGCTGGTGACTCTGATCATTCACAGCCTCTCCCTGCCTTGACATCACTGCTGATGAAACTCCAGCCCCACTGTTCATCCCATCATGGCCTGGCTCCTGAGCAACAGCAAGTAGAGTGACTCCCGGGCAGCTTCCCAAGTCCATCTTTGACCTGGCTGACAGCCCTGGGTCTGGGCATAGTTTTCCTTGATCCCTAATGACCTCTCCTTAGCTCTGTTCCACTGGCTGGATTGTCCGGGGCAATGTTCATCTGGCTGGCTCTGCTGTAGGGAATCATACTCACTAATAAGCCCTCCTCACATCTCTGGGATAGGTGAGCATTTGTGTCGGCTTACTCCTTATCTCCCTTTTTAACTAGACTCCAGGCAGAAGCTTGGCTGTGTTCAGCACCTAGAATAGATTCTCTCACAGAAGAAAGAGTACACATGATCAGGCAGAAAGAGAGTTTACTGAAAAAATGTCTTTCTTTTGCCGCTCAGTTCTCCACGTTATCCCTAAAATGGCATGAGCCATTCCTTCTTGGAATCCATTTTCGATAATTATAACACAGACTTAAACTCCCTTCCTGTATTCGGAGATCTACTCTTTAGTCCCCACAGACCTTCGTCCTTTGCTAACTCCCAACTCTATTTCACTATTATAGAGTCTTTCTCAAGCAGGAGAGGCTGGGACTCAGGCACGCCACCTAGAGGCTGCAGAATGAAAGGACTCAGAAACAGAAGGCACCAAGAACAGCCTCCTACACACAGGGTGGAGCAGTGGCTGGCACATGTCCAGGTCCTTTCTCTCTGAGGATGGGTCAGCAGAGGTCCCCAGTATCAGCTTGGGTGATATACCCAAATCATTCGCTGTCACACATTCTAGCTTCTGGTCACAAGCCATGCTCACTCTCCATACAATCCTCCTTCTGTGCCCTTTCTATCCAAATGGTATCTTACTTGGACATTTTATTCCATCACAGAGGCTCTCTTAACCTCAAAAGTCAAGAAATCTGTTCATTTCTACCTCCTAGGTTGTAAGCTATGCATACCAAAAGTGTGGACTTCATAAAGAAATTGTATTTTTCATGGGAAGTAACAAGTCTAACAAGAGTGTGACCAAAGACATTATCTCCCCAAATATCTACCTCAGTGACCTATTTCCTCCAGAGAGGCTCCAGCTCCTAATGTTTCAACAAACTTCTAAAAAAGCGCCACCAGCTAGGAATCAAACATTCAGCATTGGAGCCTCTGGGCGATAGTGGAGTCAAACCTAATGGGTACCATTTGAAAGGAAGAACTTTGTAGGATGCTAACTATGCTTCAGTTGTGTTTAAAAAGAGTCACTGCGAAGCTTTCCCAGATAAAGCACGCTGGTAGGAGTACAGGATCAACAGTTAAACCAAAGGAAGAGAATGCATATCTCAAAAGTTAATTACTGTGCAGAAGAATGTGGTATACAAAAGACTTACCATTACAGACCAGTGGAGAAACTGTTTGGTCAATAAATGCTGTACAACTGGATATCTACATGAAAAATGAAGGAAAATTAAATCCCACATCCATACTATTCACACACATGGGTTTTATATAAAGAACCGAAGTGAATTTTAAAAAGACAGAAAAAGCAATACAATTATTTTCCTAAAGAAAATATAACAAAACAGCTTTATAATATCCAGAGAGTGCAACGTAGCCTCTGCATAGTGGTACACATCACCTGTAATTCTGGCACCTGGGAGGGAGGCACAGGAGGACCAGAAGTTCAAGATCATCCTTGACAACATAGTAAGTTCAAGGCTAGCCTGGGCTACATGAAATCATGTCTCAAAAAACAGGCAAAAGCAAAACCAAAGAATGAAATGTTTAAATAAGACCTCCAAAAAAGCTCAACTCAATTGGGAAAGATGGAGGACATCATTTTACAGGGCAGAATTAACTCTGGGAGAAGATATGATTTCCATAAAAGAAGCAGAAGCCCACAGCTGAGAAAGGGTTGATTCTCACGAGGCATAAAAGCACCTAAAAACTAATGTTAAAACACAAGCAAATGGTACAGATGGTATAAAAAGGCATAAAAAACTGAAATGAGAAATTTAAATAAACAATCACTGACAGACGAAAAGTCCTCAAAATCACTATCAGTTGGGGAAACACACACTTAAAGAATAACGTACTGCTTTTTTACAGTTCATATTTAAGTATCTATGTGTTGGGGTCATGACATAAGAGAATGGGAATTTTATTACACTCTTGGTAAAGATATAATGTATACAACTCAGGATTGTAGGGGAGCATTGTTGGCATCTCTGTGTAAAGATACTATTATGGCCAGAATATGTATGTTCCCCAGACCAAACCTTAAAAATCCAACCATCAAGACAATAGGAAGAGGAATGGGTCCTTTGGAAGATGACTGGGCATTGACATTATGTAGCAAATTCCTCTGAATAGAAACATTCCCTCCAGAAGGGAGAGGGTACTCCTGGAATTTAGGAAGTAAATAAAATCACAATAAAATAAAATAAAATAAAATAAAAGTCTGGGAAAGCAAGTTCTAGAAGCAGTGAAGGACCGCTGAGGGAGGTAAGTCTGGCCAGCTGAGTTTCCCTGAGGAGATTCTCAGGCCTGCTGAGCTTCCCACCAGTTGTGCACAGAGCTCCAAGATTTTGGGGAGTCCTTTACCTGGGGTAGCCTTCCAGGGACAAACTGCTCTGAGCCACCTCATTTTAAAAAAGCTCATTGGTTCATCACGATGGACTTCAGTAGAATTGTTACCTATGTTTGTCACAAGTTATCTACTGGGGATGAGTAGAGGTATGTGTCACATCTCCCCAGGAAACGTGTCCCTTTCAATGCTCCTATAAAAGCCCTTTCTTCTATGTGACGATAGTGTGAGTAAAGATGCCCTGTCTTCACAGACCCTGAATCTGACAGTGCTTTGAGCTTGGTCCCCATAACAATGAGAAATACTCTGCTCCTACCCTGACTACCTCCTCTAAAATATTTTTGTTGCAGTATCTTGAACAGACTAAGACAGATGTCTCTCTCCATAATGCTCACATGCTGTCATTTTTAGGCTCAAATCTTAGAGGGGAGAACTCTCTGAATATCTGTGGATATGGATGAATACCACAGTAAATTTTTTATATGTGGGAAAATCTAGGTAGAAGCAAGGATGGAGAAATGGGTAGAGAAAGCTTTGGGTGTGGCTGCTGCTCATCAGAGTAGTTCACATGGGTAGGTCATGATCTCTTGGCATTAACATGAGAAAATCTCAATGATGTATATTCACTAAAATTTTTCAAAATTATGAAGACAGTGCAATGAGATCTGCAGAAATTTTAAATATTTAAAACAATAACCCATTCATGAATATAAATTTATATATAAATTTTTAAAACATGGAAAGAAAGGTTATAGACCAGTTATCATTTGATAATTACTCTAGGGTGGAAAGATGGGGAGGGTGGAATGTCCTTCTCTCTAACTATCTGTAGCATTTTATTTTACAGCTACTTAATACAAATGCTTAGCAGTGATTGTTAAGAGAACTTGGCAATTGATTAGACAGAATGGTAAAAGAGTCTAAAAGCCATGCAGATACCAATGAGGTACCCAAGTGAGCATCTGGTGCCTTTTAAATAAAAAGCAGAGAAGAACAGCCTTGATGGCAAGAAATGATTGAGATCTAGAAATGTATTAAGACACCAGACACATGAACTTCTGGTGTAGGAATCAGGACAAGTCCTCAAATGAGTGATAAATAAAGACAGGGATGTTGTACAGGATAGAAAGATGGCAAATAATGGAATCTTGAAATGTCCCAAAATGTGACATCTTCTTAAGCCAGAGATCTCATGAATGTGACCAAGAAATGACCAAAAAGGTCAAAACAAAACATGACCATAGGGCCCCAAGAAAACCTTCCCTTGAGGAAAGGTTCTAAAAGTAGCTAAAGAAGCCAGTGCTGTCTGATACTCCATCTGTGAAATTAATTCCCAGGTGCTCCCATTAGATGTAACAACACAAACCTCTCCATTGGCCTAAGGGTAGGAATCAAATTGTGGTAGACTAACTGATAGCAAAAGCTTTGTGAGAAATTCTAGAAACTTAGTTTGAAGTTGCACTGCCTGGGTTGAAATCCTACTCTCATCTGTATCTCTGGGCTTGTTACTCAGTATCTCTGTATCTTCACTGAGCATTAACTTATTAGTCACATCCCAGCACTGCATAAAATATCCAAGAAAGAGAATGGGAAGGATGGAAGGCTTATCTACGTTCCAGTGCCAAAGGTTTCAGTCCATAGTTGATTGGCATCTCTCCCACTATTAACATATGTTAAAATGGGACATCATGGTTGAGACTGCATGGGGTAACACAGCTACTCACCTCATGGCTGCTGGGAAGCTAAAGAGAGCCTAACCTCCACCCTAACCCATACCTCCAAAGCATGCCTCCAGTGACCCATTTCCTCTAGCTAGACCCCAATTTCTAATGTTCCCAGCATCTCCTAATAACATCACCAGCCAGGAATTTCAAGCCCTCAACACATAAGCCTTTGGGTACAAAGGTCCAAACTAAGACTTTCCATCTCTATCTCCCACAGGCTTGAGCCCACTGCATAATACAAAATACATTTAGTTCACCTGCATGAGATACCAAAGCCTTAGCAGTTTCTTCACTGCTTAAAATTCCATGTCTAAAATCTCCAAATCTTAGGGCAAATATTAACTGTTAGCCCCAATAAAAATAAAAAAGCAAGCTACACTAATTTAACATGTAGTGGTGGGTCAAGCACATAGTAAACATATCTATTCCAAAAGAGAGCAATGAGTGAATATAAAGGATAGAATGGTCCAAGGCCAGCTTAAAGCCCAACAGGGTCAACATCAAGTACTATAGCCCCATATGCCGGCTAATCTTGTCAACTTGACATAATCTAGAGTTATCTGAAAGGAGAGAATCTCAATTTAAAAAAAATGCCTCCACAAGACCCAGATGTAGGGCATTTTCTTAATTAGTGATTGATGAGGGAGGGCCCAGACCATTGTAGGTAATAGTTCCTCTGGACCAGTGATCCTTGGTTCTATAATAAAGCAGGCTGAGCAAGCCATGATGAGCAAACCAGTAAGAAGCATCCCCCTCCCAGGACATCTGCATCAGCTCCAGCCTCCAGGTTCCTGCCCTGTTTAAGTTCCTGCCCTGACCTCCTTCTATGATGAATGGTGATATAGAATTGTAAGTCAAATAAATTCTTTCCTCCCCAAGTTGCTTTGGTCATGATGTGTAGTGGGATTATGCTGGTAATGTAAATATTTGTCCCGCCTATGGGTTTAATAAAAGCTGATTGGCCAAAGGCAAACAGAAGTGTGGGTGGGGCTACAAGACTAAGAAAACTCAGGAACATCTCAGAGCAGATACAGACACCAGACAGATGCCAGAGAGTGGCCAGAGAGAGCCACCAGAAATACAAGGAGACAGCAACAGACACGGACGCTGCTCTGAGAAAAGGTACCAAGCTGCACGGCTGAACAAGATGGGTTGAGTTCAGATGAAGGAGCTAGCAAGTTATATGCCTGGCTCCTAGGTCAATCAGCATAAAAATAATAGAAGCATTTGTGTGATTCTGTGACTCTGTGGGACTGTGGGTTCAAACCTCTGGTCCAGGCCCAGAAAGTCCAGGCCAGAATCTTTTACTACAATGTTTCATCTCAGCAATAGTAACATTAACTAAGACAACCCATTTGCAGTACACAAAGTACACAGTAATGAGGTATCAGCCTCCAAGGGCTTAGGTAGACACATCACTGTAACCTTGCCAGCTGCAGCTCACAGGACCTAGCCTTTGGGATGGCTCTGTTTTTTGTCTGCAGCTGTCCACAATAGATGTCCCACATTTCTGGCAACACTGGCTTCACACCTCAACGTTGATCTTGGTCTCACTCTCATCGCTACACACATCACCTTCTTAGGAACTGTGCACAGAGAAACTGGCTTTGCTACACACTGTCTGACACAACAAAACTTCTTTTGATATCTAGGTGAAATTCTTTATGACTTCTTACATTCTGTGTATCTTCAAAAGCAACATCAGCACCAGTAACACCAAGTCAATAGTCCTGCCTACTCAGACCACAAATACAACAGCAGCCTTTGAGTCCTTGTACAGACAGCATGGCAGACTTAACCCTGGGAAAACAACTTTTTCAATGATCCTGGACAAACACCCTCTGCTCAGAGAAAAGACTTTTAAACAAGTTCATAACAGTTAAACCCTTGGGCCTACAATGCATATATTCCAGCCAACTCCTGAGATGCTAACAGCATATTTTGTACTGTCCTTCTTTTTAATGGCTCTAACCTCTTCAGCTACCTACCACATCTACCTTGACTATAGCACTAAATGTGCCTCTATTCTGGTCAATCTACAAGTTGTCTAAGTCTTTTTTTTCTACACTTTCCTTCACATTGTTACCTGCAAAAAAGCAGCAAAAAAATTCCCAAGCCACTATCTGAGTGATACTTTTCCCATCAAGTGAATATTCCATTGTTTTTAAAATCTTTTTCACTCGAAAGCTTGGGACACAGATAAAATGAAGATAAATTCATTGCCAGAATATAAGACAGACAGTCTCAAGTCCAGCTCCTAATCTGTGGTGGTTTGAACAAGAACAACTTCTATGGGGCTGGAGAGATGGCTCAGTGGTTAAGAGCACCATTTGCTCTTCCAGAGGACCCGGGTTCGATTCCCAGCACCCACATGGCAGCTAACAAGTGTCTGTAGTTCCAGTTCCAGGCAAAACATCAAGGTAAATAAATAAATAAAGTTTTTTTTTTTAAAAAAAAAAAGAACAACTTCTATGAACTCATATATTTGAATGTTTAGTCACTAGAGAATGGAACTCTTTTAAAGGATTAGAAGGATTATAGAATGTGGCCTTATTGGAATAGGTATGGCTTTATTGGAGAAAGTGTCAGGTTTCAAAAGTCCATGTTCTCTCTCTCTCTCTCTCCTCTCTCTCTCTCTCTCTCTCTCTCTCTCTCTCTCTCTCTCTCTCTCTCTCTCTCTCTTTCCCCCCAGATCAGGTTCTCTCAAATACTGCTCCAATACCTGCCTACATGCCACCATACTAACCACCATGATGCTCATGACTAACCATTAGAAACTGTAAGCAAGTCCCCAATTAAATGTGTTTTTTTTTTTCCATAAGAGTGGCATTGGCCATGTTGTCAATTCCCCAACAATGACTAAGACATGATCTGTCTGAGTCATTATTTCTACCTAAAACCTCCCAAATACTGCCTTTATCCTCTGCATTGTTATCAATGCTCTATTCTTCTAGGCTCACAGCCAAGCTGCTCATTGAGTCCTTCTCACATTTCTAGGGCCTTTGCAGCTTACAGCCCCAAACCTTTCCAAACCAGTTCCAAGGACTCCTGAACCACATGCTCACAGTTTCTAAGGTTCCCATCCACAGTCATGTGATGGCATCTCAGTTGGTTTATGTTAAGGCAAAATATTATAGCTGAGAGTTCATGAAGAAAATCTACTCATCCTGGTATCTGGGAATTAGAGAAAGAGAAAAGTGGGCAGAGAATAAAACTAACTTTTAAAGGCATACCATCAGTGACCAATTTCCCCAGTGACATCTTTACAATGATGTCACCAGCTGGGGAGGAAACCTTCAGTACCTCAGCCTTTGAGAGATATTGCATATCTAAACTCTAAAACTCACTTAAGTATTTGTTTATTGTAGTCAGTTAATACCAGGTCATTTAGTACTCCATGTTTTTGATTTTTTGGTAAAAAGCCAATAAACACAAAGTTCCCAGCATTATGAAATATGACTGATATGGGAAACAGTTAAAAATATTAGCTAGGAAAGCATTAGGCCAATGCTTCATGGGTGAGAGTTGGTGAGTATGTTTGAAAACTGCAGAACCATAAGAAAAAAGAGTCTGAAGATTCTGGAAGAGAAAAAAAAATGCTGTTGGAAATGATAGCAGGAAGGGGTAAGTCTGTAGGGGTGGGAAGAATCAGCCTAATGTTAAAGAGAGAAATCTTTCCCACACGCCAAGAAAGAGGGCTGACAGGGTGAACACCAGCTGAGATACAGAGGAAGGTGGGCAGCCGGAGAGAGAAATGTAAAACACAGAGCCTCCATCCCTCCCACAGCTTCTGTTTGCTGGATGACCCAGTATACAAAATTATCTTCTCATTGTAAGAAGGGAATGGAGGATGGAAATCTAAAGGTACTAGATACTAGAAGGCCAAGTACTTTGAGGAATAGGAAAGAGAAGTCATTGGACAGTCCTGGTAACACTGGCAACCCAGGAACGGATGAGGACCCGGGATTTGCAAAGGATTTGCACAAGCTTCCAAATCTACAAGTAAGCACTGCCTTCTCAGTCTGCTCTGGGTTTGTTTTGTCTGATTAACAGAAAGACACCGAAGCTTGCAAGACTCGGGCCACCCGGAGGGTCAGGCCAGCATGACAGAAGGTCTGCCAGTGGGTGTGTGGGCAGATCACACAGTGGAAGGCCAAAAGAGTATGTGTGGGTATGTGAGCAGCAACGGTGAGAAGGTGAGAGACTGAGTCATAAAGCTGCTGCCCAGACCTGACAAGGCTGGCTTGGGCAGAGCTCAAGAGCAAAGATCTAGGGATTCTCAAGTCTATCTTACCACAAGTCCAACGCCAAAGCCCTTGTGTGTTTCAATATCTACCAGAGAACCAGGTTAAACAATTGAAAATCCCCTTCCTGTGCTTTGAGGTTTCAAGTTGACCATGGGAAAGCTCCATTTTGACTCACACTGAGGTCAAGTTCATCTTGTAGGTGACTGGCAAAGGACTTCAGCTCTATAGAATCTAGGACACTAATGGGCTTCGTATATGGGACCCATCTCAAATCCCTGAAAGATGGAGAAAGCTGGGAAACCCATTGCATCTTCTGAGGCATGAATGGGTTAAGTAAACCGCCAGGAACCTGCATACTTTTATTACATTATAGGGATGTTATTCCATTATAAATATTGCCACAGGATGCATTATTTATACATTTAATATTGGGCTTGCTTATAAGTCAGAACTCTTCACTTTTAGATAAATACTCCATCTGCAGCCCACCTCCAGCAGCCATCCACAGACAGGAGAGTGAGAGACACCGTGCACTCTGCTCTCTCAGACAGCGGAGGGAGAGCAGACACATGGCAGAGACAGCAAAAATGCTGTGATGGGAAGCAGATAATGTCTTTTTGAAAACTAACAGATGGCTCTTTTGAAAGCCCTTTTCGGCTTTGATAAGAGGGGGGTAAGCAAGATACACTGGAGAGAGCTTTACGGGTTTATGCTTGCTTTTCCTAGAGCCCAGAGAATAGAAGACAGAGAGACCAAGAGCCTGTGGATGGTGGGACAGGTATGGGTAGGGGAGAGACTCCTGACTCCTCTGCCCAGCTCTGCTGCTAGCATATCTCTGGTCATTATAGTGGACTGACTCATTCACAAAACAGAAGCAATGACGGTTGTTTTTTTCATCTGCAAAAACATTTGTCCAACCAGCATGTTTGCCGTGGCAGCCTTCCATGTGCCAACTCCTGATCTAAAACAGACCCAGAGGTGAATAGGAGCCTTATCAAAGGCTTCTCCATCTATGTGAAGATAAACCCAGCTGAATGGGGCAATAGATCATGGCATAGCATGATCTTCATCAGAACCTGAGGCAGCCAGCTGTAGAGATCATTCATGCTGTTCATGCATGAAGCTCTAGTTGGCCTTTCTGTTGCTGTGATAAAACACTGACCCATAGTGAGCTACCCTAGACATAAAACTTTCCTATCATTATAATATTTTAATCCAGTATAACTATTAACAGTTATGTTCCATTTACTGTATCTACAAATAAGCACTGAGTACCTACTCAAAGACATAGTTTCTGGTGTAGGGCTCACAGCAGAAGCCAATATAGATTGGGTTCTCGTCCTTGGAATGATGGAGGAAGACAAGAAATAAGTCAGCCTTAAAGATAATTACAGAAGCCCAAAGCATCAAGAAACTAAACCAAAACATAGAGGATATCTCTTAGTAGAGAACATTAGCACTAAAACCTAAATACTGCCTGGTAAAGATGGAGAGACTAGGCTGGGGAGTGCCAAGACCTTGAAGGACCTGGTGAATTTGCATATGGGGAGAGAAGGGATTTCTGAGATGGGGTGAACCAAGCAAAGACAGACATCATAACCGAGTAAGGTAAGATGTTGAAGAGGTTCACATGATTTGGGAAGGAAGCTAATAGAAAGATGAGTAGGCTGGAGCCATGTGGAAAGACGTGAGGTAGCCTGAGAGGTTTCCATTCTCCTTCATGGGCAAAACAGAGAAGAGATAAAGCACCTACAGAGCACTGTCCACTGAAAGCTACCATACCTATGCAGCTCTGGCTGGGGCGGCTTGCAGAGCCTGGGCAGAGAATGAGGGTTGAAATCTAGCCTAGAGCTTCCTCAACCATCCAAGCCTTTACATCAATTCCTCTGATTCCTCCTTTTGAAACTCTCAAAAATTCTCTAAATGTCTGGAATATAGGACACTGGTGTGGCGATGCTTTCTAGTCTTCACTATCATATGCCTTTTAATACTTAGAATCTTGGGCTGGTGAGATGTAAGTAAAAGGTACCTGTTAACAAGGTTGATGACATGAGTTCAAGCCCAGGTGTTGGGGAGAATCAACCCCTCATGAATGCTGTCTTACTTCCACACACGCTACCCTCACATGCATTTTTTTGTTGCTGCTATGATAAAACATTGACCAGAGTCAAATGTGGGGAGGGAAGGATGTATTTGCCTTACAGGTCATCACTGAGGACAGCCAAAGCAGGGATATAAAGGCAGGAATTAAAATAGAGACCACAGAGGAATTTCCACTTACTACCTTGTTTTCCATGCCTTTTTATACAGTCCAGGATCACCTGCCTATGAGTGGCACTGCCCACAATAGTCTATGACCTCCCACAGTTCCCCATAGACATGCCCATAGGTCAAAAATTATTTTTCTGTCTTTAATTATTTCAACTTTTATGTGTATGAATGATCCAAGCCTGTCATCCTGCACAAAACTCAAATCCAAGTGGATCAAAGACCTCAACACAAACCCAGCTACACTGAACTTGATAGAAAACAAAGTGGGAAATACCCTCTAAAGCATTGGCACAGGTGACCACTTCCTAAATATAATACCAGTAGTACAGACACTAAGAACAACAATTAATAAGTGGGACCTCCTAAAACTGAGAAGCTTCTATAAGGCCAAAGACACAGTCAAAAACACAAATCAACAGCCTACAGAATGGCAAAAGGTCTTCACCAAGTCTACAACTGACAGAAGACTGATTTCTAAAATTTACAGAGAACTCAAGAAACTAGAGCCTCAAACCCTAAATAATCCAATTTAAAAATGGGGTTCAGAACTAAAAAGAGAATTCTCAACAGAAGAATTACGAATGGATGAAAAGCACTTGAAAAATTACTCAACTTCTTTAACCATCAGAGAAATGCAAATCAAAACAACTTTGAGATACCACCTTACACCTGTCAGAATGACTAAGATTAAAGACACAGATGACAGCCTATGTTGGAGAGGATGCAGAGCAAGGGAAACACTCCTCCATTGTTGGTGAGAGTATAAGGTTGTTCAGCCACTCTGGAATGCAGTATGGTGGTTTCTCAGAAAACTGGGAATTAGTCTCCCCAAGGATCCAGCAATACCACTATTGGGCACATAAAGACGCACATTTTTGTACTCCAAAGGCATTATTAGCTCAACTATGTTCATAGCAGCATTATTTGTAATAGTAAGAACCTGGAAACAACCTAGATGCCCCTCAACTGAAGAATGGATTAACAAACTGTGGTACATCTACACAATGGAATACTACTCAGCAGAGAAAGAAAGAAAGAAAGAAAGAAAGAGAGAGAGAGAGAGAGAGAGAGAGAGAGAGAGAGAGAAAGAAAGAAATGACATCCTAAAATTTTGCAGGCAAATGCATGGATTTGAGAATATCCTCCTGAGTGAGGGTGAGGTATCACAAGCCCAGAAAGATAAGCAAAGGATGTACTCACTCATTAGTGGACTTTAGACAAAAAGCAAAGAACACCCAAACTGCAACCTCTGAAAAGCTTGGAATCAGTAGGAACTTAAGAGAGACATCTAGGGATTCCCCTAGGAAAAGAAAATAGAGAGGATCTTCCTAGCTAATTGGGACCATAAGGGGCCGTAACCAAGAAGGTGTGGGAACAAATCATGAGAGAAGGAGATGACTGAGTGAGGGGAACAAGGAGGGAGAAAATAAAGAGATGGAGATCAGTGTGGGGCTGGAAAAAGACCAGGTGCTAGGGAAACCTACAAGAACTCACAGGATGTCCCTGCCTAGGTCCACAACCAATACTGAAGGTGTTCCCTAGACAAAACTTCCCCCATAATCAAATGAATAACCACCCTAAGTGCCAACACAGAACTTAACATCAACAGTGAATAGAGGTAGAGGCAGAGAAAAATGGCTGAGCACTGGGCTGAGGAAAATTTCCACAGAGATGACTGGCTGACTGGAGCTCTGGGGAACTCAGTGAATTCAGAACAGCCACTGGGGAACCTTCAAGAAAAGAAACGAGGCCCTCCAAGAATAGGCAACTGTCCAGTGACATGGGCAGTATGTGGAGCCTTGAGGAGAGGGATCAGATTGTGTTTCTGTGTGTGTACTGGCACTTCAGAGTCCATTCCCTTCAGAGGAACATCTAAGCCAGTCTTGACATTAGGATGAGGAAATTGGACCTACCTGGAGTGGATGCTGAGCTGATCCACCTTGGGACCTTTTGCCCTTTTGGGGAAGGGGGTGGAGGATGGGGGAGGAGGGAGGCTGAAGGCTGACTGGGAGGATTGGGAGGGGGAAGGGAGGGAGAGCAAGGGAATACATGGGGGGAAAAGAACTTTATTTTATAAATAAATCAAAATTTAAAAAAAGAAGAAAAGAGGATCGTTTGGGAGGTGGTCAGCATTAAAATGGGCCTTGGTCTAACACCACTGACATTGTCACAGGAGGAGACCAGGACAAGGATGAACACAAAAGAAAGACCATAGGAAGACAGCATACCATAGCCAAGGATCCATAGCTCAGTCTCAGACTCACAGTTCTGAACAGCAAGAAAATGAAGGCCTAGTGTTTAAGCTATATAAGTCTGGGGAAACTCACACACACGCTAACACAGATTCTAACTCATCCACTCAGTGTGCATTTTAACACTGTCCTTCAGAAAGGGACCAGAGAGGCCAGGAATAGTGTTGATGTCATTAGATGATGGTGATGTTGCTATCTCTGCAGTCTGATTGCTGTTCTATTATGTTAAATGGGTTTATTGCATATAGAAGGGAGAAGGGGGATTATTTAAAGAGTGAGCCCCTAATTCTTGGGACCATCACTGCCTCCCACTAGCTCTGAGCCCCTGGGGACTCACACCTACTAGCCTTATGTACATACATACATACATACATACATACATACATACATACATACACCGCAGCTCCCTTTCTAAATTCAAGTCCTGACATTACAAGGAGAGTAGACACTTCAGCCTCCTTGGTTTCCTGCAGGGTGACCTAAGGACTGCTTTCCCTCTGAGCCCTGGTGAGCCTACCTCCCCACCACTGCCCCAGTCCAGGTCAGCAGCTTCCTTCCCTCAGCACATCGAGGTAATAAATATGGTCTGAAGCAACTCCAGCTCTTACAGCCCTTAATAAATGGGTTGCCATAGTGGCAAATTCAGACAGAGAAAGCATCTTTTCAATAAATGCTGAGAGGGTTATTAATAACCTTAATGTAGTGCCTCCAGAGTCATAGCCTCACTCTCATCCCTGGGCCCAGCACTCTCAGATGGACCAGCAAAGCTGCCCTGCTGTGCCCACCATGGGACAATCCATGACAAATATAATTCCTGGCCTAAAACAAGGGAGTTTGGGCAGTTCACAAGGGGACATTCACCCACATCTAGCTAGCTATTCAGTGTCTTTCTTAGCACCCAGAGGCCAGGAGGAGCATGTAGCAGCACAGGCTGCAGTCTGAATGAGGCCATGCTTTCACACTGGACAGACCGAGCTCCAGGCTATCTGAATGTTCATCTGAGTCATCCTGCCTATGCTATTGAATGTTGAAAAGCTCCCCACAGGGTCTGAGGACATGGATGAGTCATCAAAGTGCTTTCCCTGTGTCACAGCTTCAGCTATCAATGTGACACAATCTGGAGTCATCTGGAAGAAAAAGACATAAGTGAGGAACTGCCTAGATCACATGGCCTGTGGCCATATCTGGGAGACATTTTTAAATTTCTAATTGATGAATAAAAGCATGGCCCATGGTGAGTGGTGTCATTGCTAGGCAGAGGAGTTGCAGGAGAAAGGTAGCTAAATAATTCAGTCAGCAATGTTCTTCTAAATTCCAGGCTCGGCTTCCTGCCATAAGTTCCTGTCTGACTTTCCACAAAGACAGACTGGAACCTGGAACTCTAAGATGAAATAAAACCATTCTGGGATGATGATGATGTATAGAAGGTATGATGTAGTCAGAAGTTTTCTGACCCATCTAGTTCTGAGGTCTGGACAAATCTCTCCCACCAGTGATCCTGCAACCACTTATAAAATAATTATTCAGAGGCTTATATTAATCACAAGTTGTTTGGCCTATAGCTTGGGCTCTTATAACTTAACTCAACCCATTTCTATTAATCTATCTATTGCTTTGTGTTCCATGGCTTTACCTATGTCTCATTACATCATACTTTCTGGGACTCCGTCCTCCTTCTTCTTTTTCTCTGCTTGGATGTCCTGCCTGCCTCTAAGCTGATTTGCCATAGACCAAGACAGCTTATCTGTTAACCATTGGTAATAAAGCATATTCACAGCATATAGGAAGACATCTCACATCAGTGTGATACCTGGTAGGGGATCCCTAAGTGACAGCTTGTTCTTTTTTATGTCTGGAGCTAAACCGGAGTCTGCAAGAGTCTTTTTGCTTTTCCTACTCACTGCTCAGCATTCTCAATGCAAAGTAGAGACATAGGGCTAAGAGTTAATGGTGATTAAGGTGAGTATAGATCTACATGGCAGAAAGATAACACCATGGGCTGTATCCTCTAACTAGGGATCTGACATATAACCACCATCAGACAATCTACAACCTACCTGTTTCCATAAATATGTGTGTATGTGTGCGCATGGGCAGATATATGTGTATCCATGTGTAGGCCAGTGGACAAGTTCAGATGTTATCCTTAAGAACACTGATTACTTCCTTTGAGACAGGGTCTCTGGTTAGTTGAAACCTCAATATTTAGGCAAGGCTTGGTAGCCAGTGAACTCCCAGGAATCGTGTCTCCACCCATCAGCTCTAGCATTATAAACATGAGTGACACCCAGATTCTTTGCATGGGCTCTTAAGATCAAACTCCGGTCTTCATGCTTGCAAGGCAATCATGCCATGCCCCTAGCCCCTGTAAATAAAGTTTTCTACTGGAATTCAGATAGCTTGACTTGCTTAGATGTCTCCTCTGGTTGCATCCACAAGCCAGTGGCAGAGCTGAATCCTTTCAGTGAATACTGTCTGTCCTCAAAGGCTAAAATATTTTCTTTCTGGTCCTTGACAAAGACTTCTTACCAACCTCTGTTGCAAACCACTATAGAGTCAAGATCATGTCATATCTTTCTCGCCTATGATTGCATCTGTCTGTCTGTCTGTCCTTTAGGATCTCAGTGAGGTGACTGATAGTTTGTCACCTATTACTTCATAAGAATCTCCCATCTGGAGAGCTTCTTGACTCTGGTGCCACCACACAGTGCATCCCATCCCTCAGTGTCCTCTGCATAATGGAACTTCAAGGTGTTCCCCCATCACTTACCCAGCCATGACCTGAATCATTAGGCAAAGTCTACTGAGCATCATCATCATCTAGATGCTCAATGGTTCAGGCAAAACCCTAAGTGCCCCATCTTTATGTGACATAAGAGAGATGGCTCAGTCAACCTGTTTAATCCCCAGCACTCATATAAAGCCAGGCATGGTAGCACATTCCTGTAATCTCAGAGCTGAGCAGGTGAAGACAGATTGCTGGAGCTCACTGACCAACCAACCTAGCCTATTTGGCTAGTTCCAAGCCAGTGAGAGACCCTGTCTCTAAAGTAGTGGGGAGAGGGGACAGCGGCAGAGGAAAGGTATCTGGGTTTGACTTCTGGTCTCCACACAAATATGCATGGAGGCACACAAATGCACACACCTGTTCATACAGTCACACACAATTTTTTTTAACTCTTCACAGAGAGAGGTTAAGAGCTCAAGGGCAGACCCTAAGGATACTTCATCAGAAGACTCCCTCTTGGCCATGATGCATGGATTTCTTGGTTACTGAAAGGGAAAAGGAAGTAGCCATTGATTTTATTCATGTGCCAGATCTTACACTTAGAGATTCACCTTGATCCTCTCTGTCAGGGGAGAAAGAAGGAAGCTAGATTCCACAAGAAAGTGAATGGAGAAAGTCCCACGGTTTCTCAACCTACAAGGAGGTGTGCATGATTCTCACCCGAAGTCCATTGCTTCTCTATCCACTGTGCTGTGGACACTCAGTCAGTGATGGCCTCAAACAGGAAAGCCATGGCTCATATTTCTCTGCTCTCTGCTCTCTGCTCAGAGACACTGAGGACTAGACAGTCATTCCCTTCAACAATTCACTCTCTCATTCATTACACAAGCAGGGTACAACGGTTGCTCGGTGACAATGACAAGATGCACTCACTCCTACTTTTCCCAGGACTGGTGATGTATAGCACCTAATAAATTCTCATCACATACCCTTGGCATAAGCCAAGATCCTTAAGGACCCACTGAACATGGCTCATCCATAGCCACGAGAGGCCATCAGAAGCAACCAGAGCTGGAGCAAAGGACATGTCATCTAATCCTACCACATACCATCTATATGATCTTCTAAGTATAACTTGTTCTCCATGACCTTAAGCTCTTTGCCCAAACAATGAGTACCATATTAACCATCCAGACAGATGCCATGGGATAATGTATATGTAAAACAGCATATGCATCATTAGAAAGAGCCTACATGATAGGTAGTCCTAACAGTAACTAATTCTTACCCAATGTCTAGTTGGGGCCATGTACCTATGCACTCTATCTGTGTTAACGTACTGAATTCTCATCACCATACTGCGGGGCTACTGAGAAAGCAAACAGAAAAAGCAAAGGGTCAGCCAATAAGCATCCAGCAATCCTGCTTTGCCTCCTCTTCCCATCTCATATTATCCAAGGAAGGAAATCTCCTCTCTCTTGTATCTGCATGACTGCTGGTTTGATAAGCCCCATGTGGGCTTATCACATCTATCTGAGATTTAATCAGAACCTACTCTCAGGTCACTGTCAGCTTATGTGATTCCCGAATGGGGTCTCTGGACCATGAGGCTTGCCTAGGTGAGCATCTTAAGGGGACCATAGAATAAAAGAAAATACCTCAAGGGGGAAACCAGGGGCTCATCTCTACTCTACCACAGACATCAGAATCTCCTCCTAATTAACGCACTTCTCAGTCTTCGGTGTCCAAAGACCAAAGCCTCTTTTCACCAACTATTCCAGTAACCCGAATCTGGCCTGTTAAGGCTAGCGCTCTTAGGTACTGTGTTGATTCCTCCTTCCTCCTGGTGACCTCATGTGCTGTGGTAGCCAGTCTCACAGAGCTCTGCTGTGTCAGAAAGGAAGGAGCAGCATACAATAAGAGATGCTGATTCAGAAAACCCAGGCACTGAGAGTGACTGTGGGCAAGCCAATGGCACCCTGTGCTTCAGTCCCCTCATTTATAGACCGCAGTAGTACAGAGATGGAGAAGAGTCCTGCCAGACACAGAGATCAGCTTGCAGAAGTGCTAAGCACACAAAGAAAGTAGTGATGAGTTAAAAGTCATGGAAATAAAACCTTTATGACATTAGAAATAAAATACTCTATGCTACATATTATACTAACCCCTGTACGAGTCCCATCCTTCTGTCTTTGTAGCATTCTTTAAGGTAACATCTACATTGTGATTCTGCAGGAAACTATGGCACAGAAAGCCTAAGCTTTTGGTCTAAGATAACACAGCCAATGGGTCAGAAAGCTGACATGCAAAGCCACCCCAATCCCACTATAAAGAGCTTGAACACCCATCTGCAACACCACATCCCATGCCTACAGAGTCTTTCCAAGCCCACCCTCCTGGGAACCCAGCTTTCCTGGAGTGTCCAGGACCCAGCCTGGCCAGCCTGGAAGCCTTTGACCTCATCCTTCTGCTTCCCAAACCAGTGCCCGAGAAGTGACCCATTCCTTCCAGAGCCCTCGCCAAGCCCTCGGCCTGACCCCCACGTAATGAAGAGAATTAATATGGCCAAGCCTCCAGCCCAGCCGAGCAGTTTCCCAGCAGCCCCGGCCAGGCCTCTAATTGATTAGGCCATAAAGCCTGGGCACTAAATTGAAAGGAGCTGCACTAATTCTCTTTTATGTTAAATTTCTGTCTTTCCCCTTTATCGAATCCCCCGTCCAATGCCCCTTTCCCTCCCCACCATGGGCTTGCTGTGGGCCTGTTTTTCCCGTGCACAGATTAAGTACCTAATCAAAATCTTGTCTCCCCTAATGGCATAAAATTGAAAGATAGATATTGCACTTTACACAGCTGATTAAACACTCGAATGTGGCTAAATGCTTAAAGGGCTTGTTACATTAACTAACTCTGTCATCTGCCCACTGTCCTATAATTGCGTGTGCTGGAGCTGCTTCAGGGGAGGCACACAGCACCTCCTCTTTGGTAACCCTCCCAGTCCCTCCTGCCAGGAGTTCCCTCCATCATAGCTGAGCAAGGCTACAAGGAGTGGCCTCAGCACTCCTCCTTGACCCTAACCTTGAGCAGCCTTCAAGGTCAGGCTCACCTTTGGTACCCAAGCCCTTCTACTTCCCTGAGCTGCATTATACCCACAGTAGTCCTAGAAACAGACCCTCGGCATCCCTTGCTCCCCAAAGCTCCTCTCTGCCTAGCTTCATTTCTAAGACAATTCCAGAGAAGGGGCATTGTACATGTACATGGCCACGATGGCCTGTGGTTGGTTGGCTTGACTGTATCATTGACCCACAACATTCCTCTCTCCCTTACCCCTGGTGCTCAACTATTTAGAAATAGAAACATTTGGTAACTATGACAATGGAAGACGTAGGTGCTGGAGAAAAGGGGCCATTTGGCACAGTGTTTCTGAGCAGAAACCCTATGCTGACCCCGTATTAACTAGCATAGGTGGAACCTGAGATCTGCCTGACTCCTCATAGCAAATCAGTGGAGGGCTGAATTCTGAGCACTGTGAGCACATCGGAGGATGAATGGCAGGTGGGTTCCTTCTCCTGCCACCGGGGAAAATTCAGTGAGTGCAGGGAGAGCGCAGCTCCAGAGTGGAGCTGAGTTCAAACACTGCCTCAAGTCACTTGTTTCCTCTGGAACTTGGGAAAAATTTGTCTTTCCTTCATGCAAGCAGCACATATTTACTGAACAAGATCTGTGTGTCAAACTGTAAGCCATACGTGAGTGATTCTACATGTCATTCCTCCCTTTGTGGACCTCACTGTCAAGAAAAGAGGGATGGGGAGGTGGACAGCTCAATCAGTAAAGATGCTCACACTAAACCTGACCATCTAAGTTCAGTCCTCTGGATCGATATAGTTAACGAACAAAAAGATAACTCCTGTTAACGAAGAAAAAGATAACTCCTGACCTCCTCATGGACCTCATGGTACACATGTACCCACACCACCACCACTTCACACATCATACATATACACACACACATATACAAAGTAAACAAATAAAATGTGTTTTTAAAACAAGAAAATACTATAAAAGAATCCCTGTAACAGAATATGCTACAAATCATGAAACTGGAGTAAATTCACTCCAAAGGGCTCAGTTACCACAAGGCATAGTACCTTAAATAGGATGCTCAGTGGGGCTCTGTGAAGGAGTAACACCAAGATAAGACCAGAGGGATTTGAGAGGGCCATCTACATGTCAGGAGTAAGAGTGTATTGGGTGAAATGACAGCCATCACACAGACTCAGTAGGATCAGCTTGCTCCAGGCCAGCACGGCAGGAGAGTAGGGATCTGGGAAGGGGTGGCTTCCCTGCCACATACTCTTTGTCCCTGGGCAACTGTCAGCAGTCATAGCCTCAGTGTCCTCATCCTTAAAACAATAGACACAGCCCAAGGCCATGGCCAGGAGCGAGTAAGAAAATGCCTATCCTGCTCCTGTCTCAGTAAAGGTGGGGTACCTGACACACCTTAGCCTGGAAAGGGCTTGAACTTGTATACTTTAAACCCATGCCCCTTGCGGGAGAGAGGAAACGTTCAGCCTTCTTCTCTTCCTCTGTGTTTCTCTGTCCTCCAATATCTACTCCCCTCTGAACTCTGCCCCGCCCCCACCCCCCTTCAGGCCATCCCTTCCACTGCTTTTTTTCTGCATTTACATGCATACACACACTCATGCCTCCTGACCAATAGTTGAAATAAGTTAGTTGTGAGGACAGGATCTGTGGCCTCAACTGTATGAGAACTTTGAGCTTAAGGCCTGCCACCTCTGACTGCTGTCTCTACACTTCTAGTTAAAATCTCAAAAGCAGACATGTCTGATCTGTCAGCAGCCAGTTCCACACCCATAAAAGCCATGATGCTGTCTACAGACACCATCCAAGCATCCCAGCATCCCCTTCCCTTCTCCTGCAGCCTCTACAGAAAGTACTCATCTCCCCACTGGGCTGAGGCCATTATGGACTCCTTACTAAAGTGCTTCATATTAAACATTCATAAAGGCACAATATGCATTTTAATAAGGCAGAATGTACATTACCAAATTCAACTACACTCAATGAACATCATGAAGAACTATGAATAGGGCACTTCTTGAAGCCAAGGGTCCCTGGAACAGGTAGAAAGAATTCAGTGATTCAGGTATATCTCCTCTCTGGGTTTCCTAGACTCTTCCACCAAACCCTTATGACAAAGTCAAGGTGGCTGTCTGCTGTAAAGAGGAACATTCACACACATCATTATCATAATGATATACATGCAAGTACCTTCATACAGGCATGTACAATATTACATGTACTCTTACATGTACACTCACACACATGCACACACTCATGCTTATACACACAGAGACCATACTTTACTCATGCACACAACCTTCTCATTTTCCTAGGATGTAGATTTTCAGTCCTGGGCAAGCAGGAATAAGTGATCAGCCTGTGGACGGGCATACCCACAGGCACACTATGTGACACATCCATGTGCTCCAACACTTGGTCACACTGGGAAACTCAGCATCCTGGCTTAATAGGATGTGCGAGTGGAGAGAGATGGATGTAGGTTGGGGCTCTAGCCTGCTCAGAGCACAGTGAGTGGACATCCCTGTGCTTCCACTCTGCCCTGAATGAATCACTTGCCCTGCACACAGATGTCCAAATGTCTCAATGTTATTTCTTTAAAGGGGATTCTTCCATGGGTTAGCCTCTTTCTGGACTCATCCTGTCCCCTGTCACCTATTACAAGTGTGCTATTAATTTACAATAAACCTCAAAAACAGAGAGCTGAGGCCTTCAAATCTTGTCCTCTTTTCTGAGATATTGAATACAGCAGGTCCTTAGCACTCCCATGTAGATTTTGGAAAGAACTGAGTTCTTAATGACATGAATTCCTGAAACCTGATCCAGAGACAAAGCACATGGCTTTCTGTAGATTTTTTTTTAATTATTTTTCAGTGATGTATTGGAGTTTTCAAATATTGATCTTTGTCATCAAGTATTTTATATCTTTATTTCATGGTAAATCACACTATCTTCTTTTTTTGTGGTAAGAAAACTTTATTAGAAGCAAAGTAACAGAATGGATCAGAATGCATTGCAAATGAACAGTAGGTCACATGGGCAAAGATACTCAAGGTTCCTGATTGTTATGTGGGGCCTCCTTTTATGGGGTTCAATAGACAGAGCCTGGTTATGAGCAGCATAATTTGAGTGGTTTTGTATTGTTCCTTGTTGTGAGTACCTTCTATTTTCTTGTTTATTTTGGAAAGCATTTTAATTCCAATATTCCTGCATTCCCTTTTCTCCCTTCGGACCCTTTCATATACTCCTCCTGCTCTCCTTCGAATTCATGGCCTCTTTTTCACCACTTGGTATTATAGGAATATATATATTTGTATATTATATATTCTTAAATATAATCAGTTGAGTCCATATATTCATATGTATGTTTCCAGAGCTGAAGTTTTGACACTGGACAACCAATTGGTGTGCTCTTCTCTGGGGAGGGCCACATCTCCTGCTCCTGGTATTGCTTTTATCTTAATTGATAAATATTTGCTACTTAATGAAATACAATTGATTTCCTCCTGTGTTTGTATCTTGCAGCCTTATTAAGGTCAATCACTTGTTCTAAGAGCCGTGAGGTTTTTCTTCTTTGCCCTTTTTCCCATTTTCCCCCCTTGGGCTGTGCCCCTTTGAGAGAGGTTCTCAATACAAAGCCCAGGCTGGCCTTGAACTCTTGATCCTCTGGCCTTTCCCCCCCCCTCCCCCGACTGCTGGGATAACAGGTGAGCACTGCCATTCTCAGGCATGAAGTTTCCTATGTGGACAGGCATGTCAATCATGAACAAGATAGTCTGGCTTCTTTAAGTTTCTGCCCTTATGGTCTGGATGCCTTTGGTTTCTTCTTGCCTCATTGCAGTGGACAGAATCTGTACAGTGGTAAATAGTCATACCAGAGACATATTCAGGGCTCATCTGCTTTCTGGACTGGCTGGTGTATACTTACATAATATTATCCATTTCCTAAATGTTTGGCAAAATTCTCCAACAAAGTTATGTGGAATTGGAGGGGATTATTTTGTTTTAGTTTGAGTTTTGCTTATGCTTTCATTACACTCCACCATTGAGATCTAGGGTTTTCTTTGTTATTGCAGCACAGTTTCGCCTACACTGACTAATATAGGACCTCACTACAGGAAGGCTTTATTCTAATCTCAATTCTTCCCTTGGAAAGCACAATGAAACACAGAAACATCTCGTTCCTTGGACTCATACACACACACACACAAAAATACCTAGCAATGGGAAAAACTAGACAAGATGGGGTTGATAATTAAATGTTAAGAAACATTTATTTTTATATAAGTATTAATCTACTCTTCACTCAATATTATCCCTCATTCCTATCTTTATACAAAGTAAAGTCATGGGTAATTTTCTGATGAAATTGACAAGATGAGGGATTCAATGTCTTCCAAGGATAGTTTGTGAAAGGCATACTGATATCCTAAGTCCTTTAGGGTAAGTTAGTTACTACAAGCAAGTTCACTATTTTTGCTTTTCTCTCTAAGTTTGTCTCAGGATAGATTCCCAAATTGGAATTCTACTATGTCTCCATTTGTTAGATGATTGAATCAACTGATGCATGGATGGATGGATGATGGAGGGAAAATGGGTGTATATATACATGTGTAGATTGATAGACTAATGCATGGTAAGGTGGTTTGAAAGAAAATGGTCCCCAAAGGGAGTGGCACTCTTAGAAGGTGTGGCTTTGTCAGAGTAGGTATGGTCTTGTTGGAGAAAGTGTGTCACTGTGAAAGCCAGCTTTAAAGTCTCATATATGCTCAAGGTATCTATCTACCCAATGTTATAGACCACTTCCTGTTGCCTGCAAAATATAGGACTCTCAGTTACTTCTCCAGCACCATATTTGCCAGCACAATACCATGTCCCAATGTGATGATAATTAACTGAACTTCTAAACTGTAAGTGGGCCACCCCAATTAAATATTTTCCTTTATAAGAGTTGTCATGATCTTGGTATCTCTTCACAGCATTAGAAACTCTAAGACATAAGTATACATGTGTAGATGAACAAATGGATGAATGGATAGAAGACAGATGCATTGATTTATAGATACATGCAGAGATACATGCATGGATGGGCTGGGTGTGGCTGAGACAGCTATGAGAATCTTCCTGAGTGCAAGCAGAACATAAAGATCCCTGTTGTAAATGATTCTAGTCCAGACTTTCTGGGCCTGAACCAGAAATTTGGACTCAGTCTTAGCCCTGCTTACATCAAATAATCACACACACGCTTATTTTTGTTGTAATAGGTTCTGGCCCATTCTTTCCAGGCTAGACCAGAGGTTTAGACACACAGTCCCACAGAAACAAATGCAGTCCCACAGAATCACACAGACACTTGTATTATTTTTACACTGATTGGCCTAGGGCCCAGGAATATAATTTGCTAGCTCCTTCATCTGAACTCAACCAATCTTGTTCAGCCATGTGGCTCAGTATCTTTTCTCCAAGCAGCATTTCCTCTGCATCTCCTGGCAGCTCTGGTGACTCTGGCCTCTGTGTCTGTGTCTGCCCTGAGACGTTCCCAAGTTTTCTTAGCCTGGTAGCCCCGCCCACACTTCCTGTTTGCCTTTGGCCAATAAGCTTTTATTAAACTCATAGGCAGGACAAATATTTACATTACCAGCATAATCCCACTACAGGTCCAAGTCAACCTGAGCATCTAAGGGAAATAAAACTTTCCATTCAATACCAATGAGAACAATAAAAAAGCCCCCTTGTTCTCAGAGTAAAGAAGCAGGTGTAAGAAATAACAGTGTTTGAGAAACCACCGAAGAATACTGTCCCCGAATCAGGAATTTGCCTCTCTGTTATAAGACACACAGGTTGGTATAAGGCAAGAAATCTGGTACCATAAATGGCTTATCCTTCCTGGGTTTTATGTAAATGGGGCAACCAGCAGATTAATGGCCAAAGTGGTAATTGCTGAGGTAAAATGTGGAGACCCTCAACCTCTCTCAGTCTAGAATCTCCTCCAAGTCATGAGTCCTCAAGTCCAGTGCTCAGTTGAGAGAGAAGCCTGAGGAAATACTTGGGACAGAAATCTGTCTCCTAGAGTAATGGAATACATGTGACATGAAAGGAGGAGGAGGAGAGATCGTGGGGTGGGGGGAGAAGAGAACCAGCAAGAGGCGGCAGGAGGGGGCAGCAGAGGAGAAGAGGACGGGAAGAGGAGAGGAAGCGAGTAAGAACAAAGTATAATGGTGTATATGTCTGTAACTGCTATAATTAAACCCACTACTCTTCACGCTAACTTAAAAATACGCTTAAAAAATACTAGCTTACAACAATAGTAACAAAAGAAATCTGTGTCCTATAATATGTAAGATTAAACATTGCTATTCACCTCCCTGATCAAAAACAAAACAACAACAAAAACAACCTTAAAATAAGTCAAATCCATTTATTTCTTCTATTGCCTAAGACCATGAAAAAGTTCAAAGGAATTATCAGACCAAAATCTACATGGAGACTACATCCCCAGAGACATGAAGACCTAGGTGGTCTTTGTTCTATGAGTACCCACCACACCTAGATAACTTGAGCCTACATCTTCATAGTCTTAAGAATATGGGAGACACAAGACAAAGGGAAAAGACTATTGGATGTGATGAGTGGTTTTGTTTACTTTGTTGTTGTTGTTTTTAAAGTCTTCGCAACCCCACCATGGCCCCAATGATGCACAGCATATCTGAATGAGTGAAGCAAACTCTCTCCCCCAGGTCCCCTGTCACTCCAGGAGGCCTAAATAAAAACTTGCTTAAAGCTGATTGGAGCAGCAACTGGAGGAGCTTTACATGCCTGTTACAAGCCAACTTCTTCGCTGAGGATATGGGTCTATATAAATCTCCCCTTGGTCCAAAAGCCCTCACTAGCCATAAAGTCTATACTCAAGGACCCAGCACTGGCCACACCTACTGGCACTTGGTTGAATCTTATGCAAATTTCGAAGAGAAACATCAACAGCTCACAAAATGCAAAGACCTCCAAAAATAACTTTGCAACAGCATCCCTAGGACAACACTGCACCCTGCTGCTAGTCCAGAAGGTTTCATCAAGCTCTAAACTACTCTAGCTTACCCCTCAGCCAGTATAGAGTTCACAAGCTGGACCCAAGCAGGGTTCTTCACAGCTCTGCTTGGTCGTTGGGGAAAAGAGCTGATAGGATCTAGACACAGTCGTGCAGATCTGTTCCAGCACTTGATAGATGAAGGCAGGAGGATCATGAGGTCCAGTCTAGCCTGAGCAACAGATTGAGACCCTGTCCCAAAAATGAGAGAGAAGACTCAATGCACTAATGATTAAAGGTACTGAAGTGGCATGGCTCTGAATCTCCCTTAAGTAGTTCAGAAGCACAAATCACTTCAGTGTAGTTGGTATGCTGATTACAAATTATTTTATCGATTAAAATAACAAGCAAAATCTTGGTTAGCCTAATTATAGTTACTATATATATTCAAAGAAAACAACATCCATAAAAATATAATCAATAATTATGTATTTGCACTAATTCAGCCCTTCTGGTACAGATCTCTCATGTGCACATGTATGCCAGAGTATATTCCAGGTATTTGGCTGTGGAAATGTATGTGTGATAGTTTAGGGGAACTTCTTTTGGTTTTCTTTTAAATAAACCTTAAGATTGTGATCTGGCTACAAGCTACTCACATGGGACCTGTTTTCCAAAAAAATACTACAAAGTTTGCAAAAATGAGACCAAAGGGGAGAAAATTCTTCAAAGTGCATGTGAATGAATATACAACTGGGGTTCCATCCCTTTGGGGCTCCTTTGTAAGGCCACTGGGAATGCATCCCACAGGATGAGAAAACTATCGGATTTATTCACTGTTACTCATCCTTTCTTGGTTTAAGAACAAGTCTTCCCAACACTTCTAAACAGTCCTGTTCGTAAGCTAAACTTCTGGCTCATGTTAGTCACACCCCAAGCCAGGCAGAGAGAAACAACTGGTATACTACAGTGTCTACCAGCAGTGGCTGGAAGAAGCCACAGGGATCCCAGCAGAACACTAACCATACAAGTATATACTAGCTTCTCATTCATTGATTTACCCATCCCAAAATTACTGTGCCCAGAACTCTGTGAGGCATTGAAACTGGAGCCGTAACTGGACTGTGCACAGCTCTGAACTAGGGGCTTTTTCAAGGTACAACTCAGATTTTCTCACTTGAACTTCATACCATGAACTCTGATGGCACAGGGCACTGAGTTAAGATCTTGGGTGCTAGATAAAAGATCCCATGGGTCTGAGCAATCATCTTAGCTGCCTCTGTGTCACTGTGACAAAAATATTTAAGAGAACAGTTTCAACGGAGAAAAGACATCAGCCTTGGTCACCTGGCTCCATGGTCCTGGGCCCACTGACAGTCATGGTAACAGCAGTCTGTGATGGAGGTAACTGTTCACTTTATAGTTGACAGGAAGCAAAGATAACAGCTCCTATCATGACGGACAGTACACAGAGCAGAGCTGTAACAGGAAGAGGCCAGGGCAGGTAACATTCCCAAGGACCTGCTCTCAGGGACATGGTTGCCCTAACCACACCTCACCTTCCATGGTCCCATCACCTTTCAACAGATTTTTATATTTTTACACCATGAATGAAGTTATTAAGTCAGAAACTTCATGATCTAATCTCTGGATCTGAGACACATACAAAGGAGAAATACAGAAGTGTGAGCTTTGTTCATTTCCAGGGCATTTCTTAACCCACTCAAGTTTCCAATCACAATTAGCTATTACAGTGACCTTAGACAATTTACTGAATTCATGCATCTATTTATTCACTGATGACTGGGAAGACTTTAGTCTTCAGATGAAAAAGCACATAGAGTTTTAATACAACACTTAGCACCGGGCACTGGAGCTGCTAAGGAAGAGGAGAAGCAGACAGATATAGATGAGTGAGTGCCAGTATTTAAGGAACTGCAGGAGTAGACAGAAGGAATGATAGATACAGGACCATATCATTGGAAAACAACAGCTCAGGTTTGTGCACATTCTAGAAGCTACCCAAAGCATCACAACATGGATTATGGGGCAGGAACTCAGCTGGAAGCTCACATAGAAAGGCCAGGAGAAGGGTGGGTCTTACTCAACAACTAAGCTAGGAAATAACAGGAGTATGAGGTAGCAAACTACAGTCCCTGGGGGTAGGCTGGCCATGCCCTTCTGTGACTAATATTGACTATCAAAACTTGGTTCTGGAATAACCTAAAAAACAAATCTCTGGACAGGTACATGAGGGACTACAGGCTATTTGAAATGAGATGAGATGCCATACCCTAAATGTGGGCAGTGCTATTCTGTGGGTTGGGTTCCTGGACTGAATAAAACAGAGAAGCAAGCTGAGCATAAGAACTCATCATATTCTGCTTCCTGACTGTGGATGCAATGTGACCAACTGCCGCCACTCCTGATCCTGTGCCTTCCTGCCATGCTGAACCCAATCCTTCCTCTCACATATTGCTTTCTGCTGGATATATGGTCACAACAAGGAGAACACTTGCAGCATACCATTCTTCTATATGGCCTCTAGCTGTGTCTGCATAATTGCAGAAGGGAAAAATTAAGAGAGAAACAAAATGGCCTGTATTCCACTTTTCTTTCTGTTGCTATGACAAAACACTTTAACCAAGAGCAACTCAGCAGAGGAAAGGGTTTAATTCATCTTACCAGTTACAACCCATCATCCCAGGGAAGACAGGGCAGAAACTTGAGACTGTGAAGCAGAAACCGTAGAGGAGCATTGCTTGCAGGCTAAGGCTTAGCTAGCTTTCATATACAGCTAACTGGGAATGGTACCGCCCATAGTGGACTCTCTCCTGCATCAATTAACAATTAAGGCAATCCCTCACAAGCATGTCCATACGCCAATCTGATCTAGAATATTCCTCAATCAAGGCTATCCTCTCAGGTGAGTTTTAAGTTGAAGAAGCTAACTAAAATGGCCTGCAAAGCTAAACATATTTACTTATCTAACTATTTATAGAAAATAATGACTAAACCCTCATCTGAAAATATTTCACTCACATCATTAACAGATTGCCTTGTCAGCCTCTCAGCCTAAAATAATCTAAGCTCCCTCTCAGCATTGTGGCTGCTTCTCAGAGGAAGTATCCCAAGAGGGAAGTTGTAAGAATTCCATGACCCAAACTCATAAGCTCCTAGGTATCCCTTTTGTGCTACTGTTGCCTAAGGCAGTCATCAAAGTCTGTGACATACATGATGAGAAGACAGACCTCGCAACTAGCCAATAAGAGTCACAAAGGCACTATGAGAAAGCATTTGTGATGAGGAAAATGTTGCTTTGGTAAATGCAACAGTTCATACACAGGAAGTTTTTAAATGACTTCATTTATTCTTTTAAAGTTTTCATAGATGTATCTTGACCATAATCCATCCTCCACTGCCCCTCAAACTTCCCCCTCCTGGGACCCCCTTACACACCTTTCTCCCAACTTCAAGTCCATTTATTTATTTATTAAGAATTTACTGAATCCAATTAGTCTTGCCATATGCAAATGTTATAGGGTCATCCACTGGGACACAGGCAACCATCAGTAGCTATGTTACAAAGAAAAATGACTCTCTCTCCCAACAGCCATCAGCTCCAACAGCTGCTCAGCTACGGGTTGGGCCCCACAAGCCCCACCTAGCTTCATCCTAGAATGCTATCTAACTTGACCTTGTGCAGGTAGCTACAGCTGCATGTCAAGAAGATATCATGTCACAGCTTCCCCTCCCCATCTTTCTGTTCTTGTGATCCACTGGTCCTTCCTCCACACCTCCAGAGTAAAGGTTTGTAATAAGTGGAGCAAAGACAGAAAGTGGATACCTTCTGGAAGATCTGCAAATTTAGCCAAGGCTGCCGGCGTGAACAAGAGTGACCCAGACATAAATGACCCTTTGATGTCAAGCCTTCTTCACAACACCACAGATCCTGGACATCTGCCCATGGAAATGGGTCCCAAGCAGGGGCGGGGATGGGGTTAGGTATCTGGGAAGCGCTATCCCATCCTTCAAAGTCCTACTCCAAACAGTAAATAAAAACAGACCAGTACAGATGGCAGCAATGTGCACTTAGATCAACATGGGCTGGGAACGGTGGCATTGTGCCTGAAGTGTTTAGCAAATTATTAGAATAACAACTTATTGTTAGGATAAGAGCAGATGGTGACAGAGCCCTTACCAGAGACTGAGCCCTGCACTGTGCTGTTTCTTTAAAGTGTTTCTTTAAACACTTTCAAAGTCTAGGAGGATTTGGCTCCTGGTTTTTGTTCTGTTTTCTCTTTTGTTCCATTTAATGTTGAATGGAAACATTTGTAGAGGGTTTTTGTTTCAGAGTAAACAAGCTGCAGGCCAAAATTCTGACCCTAGCCATCCTGGCATCTCTGTACAACAGACTCGTGCTAACGGCAGCCAGTGACCACTCTGACAGGATGGTGGTATATCCTGCTGCTGCCACAGCTCACAAAGCCAGGCCTGGCCAGAGATAAAGAGTGTTGTTTTTTACGCCTGGGAAACTAAAGTGCTTGACTTACAGGCGAAGTTTCTCTTGTAACAACTCATCTGAAATACAACCTCTGCCTGTTTGTTGGTAGCATGTGAGAAGAACCACGTGGACCCAGAAGCCTTCCTTTCCTGGTGTAGGGAACAGGACACACCATTGAAAGCTATCACCTCTGGTTGTTTAGAGCCAGAGCTTAAGCCAGACATCTCACAGTCCCAACAGCCATGAAATGTTCCCCAAGGCCCAGTCTGTGCATCTCCACACACCTAAGTCCCAGTTTCAGCCAGTTGTGAGCAACAATAGATTTTCTGTCAACCTCTGGGTTAGACAGAGGGCCTCTCTGACTCCTCACTTATTCTCTTCAAGAGGGGAACATGGAGCCAGGAAGACTCCTTCTCAGTACCCTCCATGACCAGCACCAAGCCATGTGCCAACCACCCTCCATTCATGCCAGCTGGGCAAGCAGATGAAAAACCCCATTTACACCTGCTCTTAAGTCACTATGAAGTTTGTACTCAGAGTTTTGAACTCAGTACTAGGATCCAGGTGCTGGCTGCCCTCCAGGTTTGTTACTATCATCCATCCAGGGCTATTCCTTTCCCTTTAATGAAGAAGGAATCTTGGGAAATCAGAGGCTCCATGTTCCTCTCCATATTGCAACCCAGCCTGCAGCCTAAACATCAGCAGAAGTCCAGCAGCAGCGACATGCCTACCTACACCTGACAATTAGGACCAGAAATTTTCCATCAGGTGAATCAGGCTGGCTGTGAACAGCTGGTCAGATTCCAACTGAACATGGAATGTAGCCGCAAGAGCCTCTTCAACCATACACTGAAGATGTTTCTCCAAGAACCATGTTCTTATGGCTCAGACCCCCTCAAAGATGATAGTCTGGTGAGCCTCCAACCTGGACTTCTCCCTGTGAAAGTTACCATTTCCTTCTAGTTCATTCCTCAAGCTCAACTAGCCGGCCTGGCTAGTGTACTCCCTTCCTGGTCATCACTGATTGGTTTGGACATTTCATGCTGGACCAATCACAGTCTACAACCAGAATGGTGACAACATAGGAACAGGAACAAGTGGCTTCAATCTGTTTTTTGTTTTGTTTTGTTTTGTTTTGTTTTAATGAGAGTTACCACTATTTGCAATTGCAAGCATATTCCCATGATGGTTTGATAAATTAATAAATCAATGGATTAGTAAAATGAATGCCAAGTTTAACCGTGGGTTAGAGTGAATTTGTAGTGAGAACATGCTCCGAGAAGTGTGGTAGGAACCCACAGGGTGCTGATGTGGGATTATGCTCTTGTACATTGTAAATATTTGTTCCCACTATTGGTTTAATAGGGTTGACCAGAAGGCAGACAGAAAGTATGGGCAGGGCTTCCAGACTAAGGAAACTCTGGGAAGAGGAAGAGCAGAGATGCCAGGGAGGTACAGAGGAAGCAGCATGAGAATGCTGCTCTGAGAAAAGGTACTAAGCCATGTGGATAATCATGGGTTAGTTTAAGAGTAAGAGTTAGCAAGTTATATGCCTGAGCCATAGGCCAAATAGCTTGTAATTAATACAAGACTTTGTGTGATTATTTGGGACTGCTGCTGGTCTAGATCTCAGGCTAGGCTGGGCTGGAATTTCTTACTACAAGAGGGTCTTGAGATTTGCAAAGCGTGAAAGAAAACAGGTCTCAGAGACTGAAGAATAGACTATCAGTGATGGTTTGGATATAGGGATACCCCATCAAAATTAAAACAATTCATTCTTGTGTAAAAGGCTTGCCATAGGACTTGGGATAACATATAAGCTTATGAGGGCTATGACATATGATGAGTGTGAACTTCACCTTACTTATAAATGAACCTGGGGCTGGGATGAAACACTGGCACCATGACATTGTCCAGGAAATGATGCCTTAATGGATTCCAGCATAGTGCACTGTCAGAAAGTGGGGGTAAGGAGGTGGTGGGAACCAGCTGGAGGAATTAGGTCACTGTTGTGACTGGTCCGTCTCCCCTCTGCTTCCTGGCCACCAGAAGACAGAAGTTTTTCTTCACATTCTTTCCCATCATAATTCTCTGCCTTGGACCAGCAAGAGGATACAGAGGCTATGGGTTCTTGCTGCCAAGTCTAATGATCTGAGCTGAGTCCCAGGAACTACATGGTTAAAGGGGAGAACTGAGCCCTGAGTTATCCTTCTACCTCTACATTCATGCCATGGTAAATGTACACACATGTGTGCAAACACACACCAAATAAATATAATAAAAACAATATCAGTAATGCCAGCTTGGTGTGCATTGAAACCAAGAACCAAAAGGAATCCTCTCTGCTTTCAAACTGCTTCTCTACGGTTGTCAAAGCAGCAAACACGAAATCACAACCATGTGTCCTGTGGTTCCTACAGGCGGGTCCCGGCAGGTTCTCTGATTGTCTCCAATACCCCTAATTTCTCTGTCTGGGCTAGCTGAGTCTGCTTCTGCTCCCTATAACTGAATATCCCCCAAGCTTCTACCCTCTGGCTATCTCAGTTCAGATGGAGATGATGAGAGACCCAGTCTTTCCTCTGAGACACCATGCCAGAATCTACACTGGCCTAAAGTCCAGAATAAAAATGCAAAGACAGCCCCTGAACTCTGTGTCCTTTAAGAACACAGATCCTATGACACTGAATGATCATCTTGCTTTACATCTGGACTCTCACACTCTGGAAGACGTTTGCTCCTGCCATGTATCTTGGGTGCAAGGTTCTCCTAGATGGGTGTGAACTTCACCTTACTTATAGATGAGCCTGGGGGCTGGGGTGATGCATCGGCACCAACGCTGCCCTTGGATCTCATTAGCTGAGCATACCTGATGACAGGTGCCACTGGCACTCCTCAGGAGGAACTCAGGTGGCACCTGTCACTGCTGGAAGAAGTCATTCACACTAGATCCACCTCTTTGCACCACCCTGCCACTCGGTGATGGGCCCTCCAACAAGTGAGGGAAGGAGATGTTCACACTTGTGTTTGCAATCTGTCACCTTTAGAAAACAGGCGGTGTTTGCTATTACAATTAAAAACACTTGTGTCAAGTTTTGCTTTTAATTAAATCCTGTGCCTTTGACTTGCTAAAGAGTATCAGAGGACATGTGGCCTACAGGATGCAGGAGAAAGAAGAGAAAAATCTGACAGACACTTCCAAAAGAATGAAAATGTCTCTTAAAGCCTCTGACCCTAGTTGGAGTCAAAACGTAAAAACCATTAGGATTTTCTTGGAGAGGTGGTGAGAAAACGGGGCTCTGGGATAATGCCCCAGTTGTACATCCTACCTGCCAGTGAAATTCCAATACAGCTCAGGTATCAGATGAAGAGCCTCAGGCCCACAATGCCTCTCTCTCTTCTAACCCTGAGGACCCAAAGCTATCTGCTGGAGGAAATTTTATTACATGAAAGCAGCCCTTGGAGCGGAGAAGAAAGTTCATTGGATAAAGGGCTTGCTGTGTAAGGAAGGACCTGAGTTCAGATTTCACACCCACATAAAACATCAGTACTGGGGCATGGAGATAGGCTAGATAAACCCAGCCAATCTAGCCAAAATGATGGGTGAGTTTCATGTTTTGTGAAGAAATGTTGGAGAGAGAAAGGGAGGGAGAAGGATGAAGGGGAGGGAGAGAGGGAGGAGAAAAGAGGAAGAAAGGGAGAGAGAGAGAGAGAGGAATATATAAGAAGATATGTCTGCACCAATCTCTCATGCACATGTGAACATGCAGATCTACACACACATAGGCATGCACACACAGAGAGAGGGGAGAGAGAGGGGGAGGGAAGGAGGGAGGAAGAGAGAGAGAGAGAGAGAGAGAGAGAGAGAGAGAGAGAGAGAGAGAGAGAGAGAGATATTCTCTGCTTTCACACTGCCTCCTGCCCTGACTCTAAACCCAAAACATGCCAGGAAGATACAGAGTATGAAGCTAGCTTTGGCAGCTACTTTGTAACCATGAGGAGAACGTCACAGACACACAATACTGCTGAGCTGCTG